>JAURVB010013931.1:0-128727 GCA_033002965.1 Piper betle | reverse complement strand
GGTTTTACTAAACTCAAATATGTTTTCGGATGCAGATAAAAAATTTTGAAAAAACCGCCTAATGACTAATGATTTTTTTTCAGCGTAACGACAAATGAGTAATTTTCTTTTTCAACACATTAACGAGTAAGTTTTTGAATCCGAAAGAACTTTCCCCATATGATCTGCATCGAATTGCTCCAAGAAGGCGATTCCCATATTAGCCTCATACCATCCCACGTGTAGCACGTGACAGTTGTTTTTAATTTTCTTCGGGTATTGCTTTTCAATCTTTTGAGCCAAAAAATTAAAAAAATTATCCCACGACGACACCAACCCATTACCCAACACTAATGCCTACTTTAATTTAAATTTAATTGCAACGTGGTTTTACGTGTTTTTGTATATATATATATATATATATATAAAAGAATTATAGATCTAGAAATTTGGAACTTGCTGACCCAATTCCTTGAATTGAAATTGACGGTGCCGAATGATTTCTAAGATAAAATTGATCTAAATCTAATGATCTAATTATGAATTCTTAAATTCTTAAATTTTTACCTTGTCATTTATCTAAAAAATGTTAAAATTTTATATATTTATTTTTATTAATAAAAAGAGAATACTATATTAACTTTCAATTAAAAATAACAAAATAACTAATTAAAATAAAAACAATAAATTAAATTATTATAATTTATATTCTCATAATTGAATCTTTAAAAACAATTAAAATTTATATAAAAATAAATTATAAAATTAAAACTTATTTGTAATATAAATTATCACAAACAATATCTTAATTAATAACAGCTTGATATCGCTCTTTTAAGCTCCCACTATTTTTTATGGTTTTTTCTTTATCGAAGCAAGTGATGTGGCTTTGGAAAAGGAGAAGCCAGTAATGTTAATGATTCAATGCACCTACCCACCGGTGGGGCGGTCGTTGTTTAAATTATCGAGTCCGACTCCGTGTGGGCGGTAGTTTAAATTATATTGAAATTTAAAATATATATAATTAAATTTTACCGATTTAAAATAAATTATATATAAATATTTTTTTATTTAATTTAAAAATATTTAATATTTTATATTAATAACATAATACTTTCAATATTTATAAAACTAATATTATATTTTATAAAAATTTCAAAACACAATATCTAAAATAACTATACAAGTTTTTTCACTAAGCAATTATACAAATTCTTATATCTCAAATATTACATAATTTCATTAGTATAAAATTTTTTCCCTTATCATCCAACTATAAAAAATTATTAACTTAATAAAATAATAAATATTAATCCTAAAATGAATAAATATAAAATAAAAAACTTAATCATTATTCAATTGAAAATTTATATATAAAATTTATAATCCAAAAAAGAAGATAGATGAGCCAGAGGGTGGCGAACGAGTTATGTGACGCACAAGGTAGCAAAGGCGGTCAGTAGGCGGTGGACACTATCTTCAGGCGGCATTGGACAGGGTACACATGCAGTGGTAAAGGGGGTTCGCAGGGGCGACAGAGGGCGTTGAAGGTAGAGTGCACGAAAGGGTACGCAGGCAGCTCAGTAAAAGGTGTGTAGGGCATGGTTGCATAAATCGGAATCGGAATCGGAATCGGTTTTCCAGTGAATCGGAATCGGAATCGGAATCGGTCTGAATCGGCCAGGAATCGGTTCAGTTGAATCGGTCCAAATTAATTTAATCAGTTATATATAATAATTTGACAATTTATAATATAAATATATTAAAATTAAGTATTGATGTTATTTTGATATTATTCTGTGTATTATAGTTTTTGATATTTTTAAATATTTTTTAAGATTTTTTTAAATTATTTCGAATTAATTATTATTTTTGACTCGAGTTAGACTCGAGTCAACTTTTAATTACAAGAATGCCACCGTGCGATTTTTACCCCTCCGCCGCCGCCGGCGGCCCGGTCGGCGGCGAGTCTCGCGGCGGCGATGTCGGAGGATGTCGGCAGCCCGGCCGGACGAACCGTCGGCGGCCCGGAGCCGGCGGCGGAGTCGGCGGCGATTCGTGCGTGCCCGATTCGGTCCGGCCACGGGTGGGCGGCGACGTTGCGAGGTCGGCGGCGAGGTCGGCAGCCGGTCGGCGGCGAGCGCGGAGTCGGGGCCGCACGGCGGAGGCGGAAACCGGGCGGCGGCGGGCGGACGAGCGGCGGCGGTGTCGGGGGAGCGGGTTTGATTTTAGGTTTTTAAAATCCAAATTACCATTTTACCCATGCTTAAATAATTTAATAAAATCATACCTAGGGTATTTTGGTAATTTCCTAAAAACCGATTCCGATTTAAATCGGCCGATTCCGATTCCGATTTAAATCGGTCGGAATCGGCCGAACTCGGCCGATTCCGGGTCGATTCGGGGCCGCCCGATTCGGCCTCGAAATCGGATCGGCGCGACGCCGATCCGATTTAAATCGGCCGATTCCGCACGGAATCGGCCGATTTCTGCAACAGTGGTGTAGGGTAGTGGAGGGGATCTACAGGCGACTAGCAAGGCAGCGATAGAGGCACTACTCAGGGAGCGTACAGGGCAATGGTAGGCGGCGACACAAGGCAGCCACGGTCGATGGCAAAAAAAATAAAGACTCCCTACACTCATTAGGGTATTTTAATTTCGGACTGTCCCGGAATATTATTTGAACCCGACAACCCATACAGGACAAAATATAAGACTGACGTCCTTCTGCCCACCGCCTACCCCACCTGTACCCCTCCGATTGTGAGAGGCCGTATTCAAGTACTCAGGGACTACACATGGCAGTAACAAGTGGCGGCATACGGCAGCCACCGTCGGTGGCGATAGAAGAGATAAGGGCTCTCTGCCTATGTGAAGAGTACTCTTTAAAGTATTTTAATTTTGAATTATCAGCGGGCATAAACGACAGCGAATCGGGGACGAAGTTACAAAGTGGCGTCCGTATACCCACGCCTACACTCACCCGTACCCGTGCAATCGGTGAGCAGCCGTACATACGTTCGTCCCATACTTCTCACCGGCTTCCGTTTTCTTCCAGGCAGGCCTGGACGAGATGCCCTCCCACCAGTCCATTACATGCGGCCTACTGGTCACCAAACCTGCCTTGCCCGTCTTCATCAGGTTGCAGAGGTAGGCCTGGTGGTGGAGGTCCCCCAAAGTAAAGGAATCACCGGCCAGGTACTTGGCCTTGGACAGCCGCTCCTCGGACACATCCAGCACCTTGCCCAGCTTCTCAGCGTGAGCCTCCACCGCCTGCTGGCCCGTCGTCCCACGCAGCAGCGGCTTGATGAGAAGCTCGAATACTAGGCGAGATGGTTGGGTTGAACTGGTGGGCATCCACCTCCACCCACAGCCCCACCATCGCCGACTCGGCGTGGCTCTTGTTTCCGAGTAGGTCTGGTCCTGTTTCTTGGTACTTGGTTGCCAAGTATTTTTTTATTGCTCGCGATTCTACCATGAAATTTTGCATCTTTTCGAATTTTTTTCCAGAAAATAACAACATGCCAATTAAAAAAATGAAAGTTGTACCGTAGAGGATTAGATCTCTCCATATTGGATGGCAGGGAGTTGGCCAAATGGCTGCAGATAAATGATTTATTAAAAGATTAAACAATGACAAGCGTACATGTCTGGACTGAACGAGACTATATATAAATAAATAAAATCTACCGGTAAAATAATAAATCAGTGTCTAGTAATTAGAAGCCGAAGAGCCTGATTACATTGGGGCAGATGAAAGGTTCCTGCTTATGGGCACCAACGCGGAGATCCACTGGGACGAGCTCGTACTCGACATCTTTCTCGTCGAGGCAAGCAATGAACCGGGCGGTGTTGGGGGACATGGGAAGGCCATAGAGCTTCATCGCCGAATCGCTACAATATCCGGCCCGCCGGCGCTAAGTTGATTGAGATCAATCAATGAGAGACAATTCAAGGTGTAAGTCTATTTCTTTTAAGTATGGAGGCGTGGCAGTGGACTGCGGCCCTACTAGTCAATATCGGCAGGCATGGAAGTCACGTCACACAGTGGCCCTCCACACGAAAAAGACCCTAAAACGAGATAAAAGCAGAGTTCAATGTCCAACAATTATTTGCCCAGGTTACCGATGATAAAAGTATGATGGATCATCGTCTTCCTAGACAACTGGTACTGTAGTCGACTTCGTCCTACGGCTGACCCACCAAAATCTTTAATAAAGATAAACCTTACCTTTACGATTGAGCACCGTTCAAGTGACTACCCTGAGAGCAAGCAGTTTTTAACTTTTGATTGCTTGTTTGCATGATAAAAAATACATAAAGAGACCTTCAGATTCTCAATTTCAACATTAACTCCAAATATTTTATACATTTAGACCCGATGATTGTGATGATCCTGAATAAAACATGTTCACCATGTCCTCGACTCGTGCTGCAAGTTGTACATCAACTATTGCGTTGTTAAAACTAAGTAGCAAAACAAATAAAACTTAATATTTTAAGGTGGAGCACCCGACATACCTTACTTAACTCGGTGACAACCCTACTTTTAATAGACTCCATTAATATTTGTTTACTTGCCAGCCTTGACGGGTCATACCACATATAGAATATAGCCCTTGAGTTAAAAAAAAAACTTAATTGAGACAATTTGTCATGAATTATTCATTTGTTGTAATGATATTTTTTCCTTGCATGGCTATTTGGTCAGTACACACATTAATCCAATTACTGTTTTGTTAGTTATTGAATGGAATCCAAGACCACTTAGGCAGAAAGGGTGTCCTTAACACTGGTTTGGAAATTAGATTAGGTATTAAGAACATTTTGTTAAGATGGTTTTTAAAAAGTGTACTATATATGTGTGTGTGTGTTTTCTAAAAACTCTGTTTGAACATTATGTATGCATGGTCGAGCTCTCCGCATCTACCAAACACGCCAGCCGCGTGGTTTTGGAACACATCGGGCGAATCCAGGGAATTCCACACTGTTTCAATTTTTATTTACAGATAATAAATAAATAAATAAAAACTAAAAACTAAAATTTTCAACTACAATGCCCCAAACAACACCAGATCAAAATCAGTTTACTATTAGATGATATTAAGATACAGGGCCCAACGGGCCACTTTTTGTTAAATTAGTTTCTTGTTGGGGAGGCCCATTTAAAATAGTTGTTTACTACTCTGGTGGGCTTGTCAAGAGTCCTCAATTGCGTGCACTGCTTGGGGCGGTGGGCCTGGTGCATTTTCAAAATTCTAAAAAAAGAAAGAAAAAATAAAAATGCTCATTGAAAGCTTTGTGACGTAAAGGTTGTTGGTGTTGATTCAAATTCGGAATTTTAAACTTGGAAAAAATATTTGGAATTTAAAGTCGCAAAGCCAGCTATTATTCGCTAGAGTAAGGGCTTGAGAACCTTCGACCTTCAAGTTATAAAGCCACAAGCTCTAACCAACTCAGCCACTCCAGTAGGTCACAAAGTCGTGCTTTAATTATAGATTGTTAAGAAAATTTTATTGTATACCGCACCAGCCTTCTCTACCTTTATTTTCTCAAATCGGCCCACCTTTCAACTTCCGTGACTGTGATTATGGTTTACTCTTTGAGGAATTGAGTTCGATTGTTGGATATACTTGTTATGACCAAACCTGCAATTTTTACATATCATATATAGTGTGTTGAGAATGCTAATAATGTACTGTTCTAATTTATTTCTTGCCTATCCGATTAGGGTGCACGATTATGCACCTTTAAAAAAACTTCCACGGCTATAGTAGTTCTCTCTGCATATTTTCTTGTATTGTAACCTTGCGTTTTCTACTTATGTAGTGATACTTGATCTATTGTTTCAAGCCAATCGTCGACATTGTAACTCAGCATAACTCAGCATTAAAATTCGATCGATTTCGACCAAATTGATTAACCAATGATCTATGCATGATCTCTGGTTTTGTTTTTACGAATGCATGTGCTTTTTTTATAATCTATATAAAATTTTGGACCATGCATGTGATGTGGAAATTATAATGAGAGTGCATTTGTGAATTAAATAATAAAAGCGATAAGAAATTATTGTCCCACGAAGAATTATTAGTAAAAATTCTCAATTACCAAAATTAATTTAATTAATTATACTTGAATAGAAATAAATTCAAAGAGTGATTAAATTATAAATTAAGGCTAAATTAATTTGGAATGTAATATTTAAATCAAATATTAACTTCAAGACAATTAAATTTCGCCTAGTACTCTATATGATTAAAGTTATTACTTCTACCTATGAATTGCACATTTTTATTATTAACCGCGAGAATTAATTATTTATGATATCTCTCGATTCATCATAAACTTATGACTCACACCCAACTTCTATATTTCTATGAAATTGTGTATAAAAAATGATACTTTAAACTTTGCCTTTAACAGTTACACAAGACATATGAGTATATCTTTATTTCATATATAAATCACGTAAAATAGATGAACAATGACTATTTTATTCAATGATAAATTAAAATTTTCTATCTGCAGACAAAATCAAATCTATAGATCTAATAATAAGTGGACAGTCTAATGATAACATTAAGTATATAATAGAATAGATGATCCTATATCACAATCAAATAAATAAATATTAATAATCTTTATTAATCCATGCACTAGGTGCCATTGCAAATCTTAGAAAAGAATTTACTCTATAGAATATTCGATTAAACTCAAAAAATTCATACATAATATGAAAGAGATCATTTAATTACAAAGAAAATTAAATTACAATCAAAAAAATATTTTTCAAGAAAGCGTCTTTTTCTTTTGATCTAACTTCTTATTCTTCCTTCTTGTCTTTCATGCCGTCACTTCACCGTTCAGATTTGTTCTCTTCTTTTTAAAACCCTAATTAAGTTTATAAAGGATCCGCCCAAATATTACAAGTAGGATCCACCATGATTTTCAAAAATATCAGAAAAATCAATTTTCCCACCGTTAGCGCTCGCGCGCTCAGCTCTCGGTCATAACACTTTCTTAATTGAAAGACCAGTGCTTGAACGCTTTGTTCCCAATGTTCGAGCACTCCCTACATTTTCCAGGTCACACTTTTTGACCGAGTTTCGCCCTAAATTGATTTCGAATCGTCTTCTAACTCTTATACCTTGCTAGACAATATTAATTAACACTTTTTACACAAAAATCACAATAATTTCTCATATTATTAATAATATCTAATAAACTTTTAAACTAATAAAATTGAAATAAAAATCACTCGAAACATGACGAAAAACTCAATATAAAATGCAAAAATTAATAACTCTTTTACAGAGTTATCACACCCCCAAACTTAAATATTTGCCAGTCTCGAGCAAAACTTAAAATAAGCTCGACTCATTTCTCCACTCCACATAACCCATCCAACAAATCAATTTATAACTTCTCATTAGTGCACGAATATTATTCCTTAAAATCAAATAATAGCATTCCAAACTTCATAAGATATCCAATTGTAAAATAAAGATGGACACATAATTCCCAATACGAAAAGAAAAATAAAACTCACAAACTTATCTCTCAAATCAGTTTAAAATTAACTTATACCATTATCAAATACAATTAAATCAAATTCTCTATAAGTTCAAGTATCAATTTTCTCTCCATTAATATAAGTACTTTGTCAATCAAGATCTATAAGACTTTATAATTGCAATGGGGGCTAGGCTAAAGGCTAAAAATTGATATTAAGATCCAAAACAATAAACCCTAGCTCAAGACTCTTTCTAAGCTTGAAACAAATTAATTTAAACCCTTGTCAACAACAATGTCATCCAATTATTCACATTCTACTTCAAAAAACATACATAATTGATAGAATAACCACAAGGCACCATTTTTTTCCCATTTCTTTTTTTATTCAACACTTCATAATTTTTTTATTTTCTTTTCATCCAAATAAACTCCATGCCCAAAAATATCATTCTAATTTAATAATCAATTCATTCCAACCTTGAAAAAAATCAATCACTAAGGTTCTAGGTTAGGACAATTAACAAACAAGGATAAATAAAATGAAATAAAGATAAAGTCTGTTATTATCATAGGACAACAAGCAGAATAGGTTAACTTTAGAACTCAAAATTGGCTGAAACAAGGATAAATGAGGGTAGATTGAAAGACTTGGTTAACAAACTCACCTACAACACTTCTATTATGACAAGGCACCTATGATTTCGCCTCAAGAAAATCTTTATTAGAATTCTAAATTACTTTCTTCAATTGTATTAACAATAGCATAAATATGATAAAAGGCCATAAGGTGGAATTTGTTAATCTATTTGAGGCTCCGTAGCTATGTATTATTTCTGTAAAATATAGAGGGGTGTTGAGGTGAGCCTGGAGCAAAAAAAAATTTTGTCCTGAGCTTTGATCTAGGTTGTCTGATTATTATTATTTTTTAAAAAAAACTAAAGTTTAACTTGATCGTCCAATTACAAGAACGACCCAGATATTTTTTTAAAAAAATACACGGCTGCGGGCAACCAGTCACGACCAAATCTGGTTGCCTCTAGCCACATCCTATCTCACCTCCCACCAGCCAAATCTAGCCTCAACCGAATTGGGCAGCTCCGCCAAAGATCATGCCATGAACTCCCAACCGCAGCCGTGGGGGGGAGGCGAGCAAGGTCGAGAGGGAGTAAGAAGGGGGGCATCCGCGACAAGGGAAGGGGAGTGGGGTAGAAGAGGTTGGGGTGTGTAAGGGCATCCGTAGCGGGAGAGGGGAGAGTGGGGTAGAAGAGGCCATGGAGGGGTGCAGACAGCCAACGGGTCGAGGCAGAAGCGGTGGGGTGGCAAGGCAACATCCATCGGCATGTAGAGATTAAAATTTTTTTAAAAAACAGTAAATCTGAGCCATCCTTGTAATTTGATTGCGTCACAAAAATTTTTCTGCCACGGGCTCATTAGTCAAATTTTATTTTTCATAACTTTGGCTTAACCTGCAGGTCATTTAATGGTTTCAGCGTTACAGATGTTGCCGAGAAATATCTTCTAATAACCTAATTTTAATATATAATTGTAATTTTGTCTTTTTCCCGCAACCGTCAATTACGCATTCCTTTTAATGCACTATTTTGGATGGGGAGTACTGAGGAGACGAACAAAGTATATAGTTTGAAGATAAACCGGGAAGTTCTGACTATTAACTATGTACAGTTAAGATATAATTTTTAGAACCGGAATGAATTAAAATAGACGATTATAAAGAAGGCGGAGCTTCTGCATTCATATATATACTGTGCTTAGGTGAATATAATAATTCTGTCCTGAGATAGCAAACCAATTCAACTAGACTTAATAAATCTACAAAGAGTTGACGTCTGCCTTCACTTCATCACTTTATGCTCGTTCTTTTCCACCACTTCTCAAGTGACCTTCCCCCTTTTGGGAGGGGAGTATCATTACTATTACACAGTATGTATACTTTGATTGAAACAGCAAGCATAGAAAGCTAAGGGGATCTGAGTTGTGCTCCTCTTTTTTATTGCATATATATACGCAATCATCTATCGTATACGTGCCGTGCCGTCTTTTTTCTTTTCCCAAGTCACAAACACAAAAATCCAAATAGGACTGTAACACCGAGTCCGACTTAAAAGTTAAAAAGCAAGGCTAGAATGTAACTGTCCCAATATGCGCTTAATATTGCATCTCGACTCTTTAATTATGATTATTTAACAATATCTTACAGCTGCATTGCCATAGAATTGGGAACTTGGGTTTAGTTTATTTAACGACTCCTAAATGCTCGTAACCGAGTAGTTAGGGTGGGACGCATTAAACGCGTTGCCTACCTACAAAAATATTCAAGCCGAAAACGGGAAGCGTATGAGTGGAAGAAAGTACGAACGGGGGAACACACTCTTCACCTCTGTTTGCTTCGTCGATACATGAAATCTTAGTACGAAACGTGCCAGGTGCGGCCTTGTCGATACCCCGATCTCTTCTATAATCCTTCCCCAACATCTTTCTTTTCCTCCCCTCATTCTTCTACTTTCCCTTGTGCGTCCGTCTCCCTTTCTTTCCAGCTATCTTCTAATCATCACTTCTTAGGTCCTTGCTACTGTCGCTTTTGCATTTAGGTTTGGTAGCTGAATCTTCATGGCCCGTGCTGGGAAATCTCTGAAATACAAGGTGGTTATCTATTAATGATCAATTACTCTTTCGCGTTGTTGTCTGCTTTTCTTGCATTTTTGGCTTTTTTATAATTTGTTCTTCACATATTGATGAGAAGTAATTAATTGTGTGTTTATTCATATATAATCGATACAGACATGGGTTCTCAAGGTTTCTATTCACTGCGAAGGTTGCAAGAAGAAAGTCAAGAAAATTCTTCATAGCGTTGAAGGTGGGGTACATGCAAAACTTTTTTTGGTTTACTTGCTGACCTAAGGATTCAGTAAATGGGGAAAAAAATTTGCTTAACCGGTTGAGCAAAAAGAGAGAAAAAACTGATGTTTGTTTTTTGTGCTGGACAATATATAGATGTCTATTCGGTTGCGGTTGATTTGCAGCAAAATAAGGTCACCGTCACTGGCAACGTCGACGCCGACGTCCTGATCGAAAGACTGCTCAAGTACGGCAAGCACGCCGAGCTTGTGCCCTGCAAGGTACCTGCCAAGAACGACGACAAAAACCAGCAACCACAGTCACCGCCGCTGCTGCTGAAGATACAGCACTTCACACCTCATGAGAAGAGTAGTAATAGCAGGTTGGCCAATGAAGGGGGAACAAGCGGTTCCCCTTCTCCACCTCAGAAGAATAAGCCGCCGGACGCGAACGAGGAGGCTCCCTCCCAAACCAAGAACAGCCTCGAGGTGAACGCGAATGGTAACGACGGCACGACTACGACAAAGGCATCAACCCGACCGGAAAATCCCTCGGCCGGCCCCTCCGGCATTAAATCCACCGCCGCCGCCGCTGGAGAAACCAGCTGGGGGAGTAAACAGCCAGCCGAATCGGCCCTCGTCGTCGGCGATTACTCTGGTAAGAACAAGAACAAAGAAGTTCCAATAAAGGGTGTACCCAATCGTCCCCGCGGGGAAGAAGCTTCGAAAGCGGCGAAACTGGCCGTCGGCAATGGCGGTTCCGTTGCTTCGCCGGCGAGCAGCCAGTACTATCCGGCCCATCCGCAGGCCCACCAACCCATTTACACTACGAGCCACCGCACGGCCCAGCACAGCTCGAGCTACCCAGTGAACTACGCTCCCCCGTGCCGTACACGTACGCCTACGGTTATGCTCACCCGGACGGGACTGCCTCGCCGCCACCGGGAAACTTCCCCGGCGGCGGCATGTCGGCTTTCGACTTGTTTAGCGACGAGAATACCAACTCTTGCTCACTAATGTGACTAATGTGTTAGACCGGTTAGGGGTAAAATAGATAAATAAGTCCTTGTACATTCTTTTTTTATCAAGACAAGTCGCACTCGTACATTGTAACATGGAAGATCAGTAGAACTTGGTCTCTTCTTGTTTGTCCGTGTGAGTAGGTCCTAGTCTGTAGTTGGTGGCGGCGTTTTGTTTTTGTTCGTCTTATATATATTTATTTATTTATAAAAGTAAAGGGAAATTTCATAAATAGTAACGTTTCAAAGTTTTTTTTATTTAAATAATTAAATTTATGTAATTATATTAAAAATAGTTATTTTGAAAATCTTTATATTAATTATGACAATTCTATCATGTTTTAAACAATGACAAAAATACATATAAGATTTATTTTTACTAATACCAAAACATATAATAGATAAAACTAATATTTTTTACTAACTTTATGTATAAAAATAAAACTTCATTGATAAATATTAAATAGAATAGAAAACTATTATATTGATGAGCTAAAAATGTAAAAAATATTTTTTATTGAATTTTGGACAATTAAAAAAAACAAATTTTAGGCCAAAAAATTTATATATATATATATATATATATATATTAAGGTGTTCAAAATGTTAATTTGAAATTGTCACATTTTATTAAAAATTATGACTTTTATTTTATTAAATATATTTTTATTATGAATATATATATATATATATCATTCATTATATTAAACAAAAAAATTATTTGAGAAAATTTAAAGTTAGGCTAAGTGTATTTATGCCAATAAAATAAATATTATTAGTAAAATATTTTTAAAATATATGAATTGAATAATGTGAAATAAACATTTGAGATTTAATTATATCTAATATAAATTTAAAATTTTGACATTTGTAATAATAAATATTGAAACTTAGTTATTTATAATATTTTCTCTAATAATAATTAATAAAATCAATAACTGGCTAGATGAGTGTCTTCTTCAAGTTTATTATATGAATTTTTTATTGGCGCCATTATTGCACAATTGGTTTGGGGAAATTTAAGTTTGGAAGGAGCCGGAGGAGCGGAAGACCGGTGGAGCCGGTCGAGCGAAGCCTCCACCGGGGAGGAAGAAGCCATGCCGAAGCCCCGTGCAAGGCCCCTCTCCGTTCCACGGTGACGCCCCGACTCCGTGGAAGCATGCCGCCGGCCAAAGTCCTGCCCAAGCCTGCCGGCGATTTAGAAGATAATCCATTTGCTGGTTTTTCTGGTTTTTGACCCCCTATTGGTGCAATTTTCCCGGCCAAACGGCTTCGTTCCATACCCTTCTGAGACCACGAACGTGAAGGCCTTGCATTCTTCTTGAAGCACAAGCCCTGGCTCACCTCGTTTGAACCCGCACCTGCCGGAATCTGGCCACGAAGTATCTCCGAAGAGAGGACTAACCTAAGGCCGTCACGTTCTCCCGGCTTTGAAGCTCTACCCCGGCCGGCCCAAGCCTGTACGAGACTACAGCCGTGAATTCCTCACTTCCATCTCCGAGACCAGGTTTTACACCACCGCTGTCGAAGACCCCATTCACCAGAAAACCACCTAGAATCTGGCCGGAGAAAGAAGAGAGAAGAGTCGTTAAGTTGCACCCACGTTGAAGCTGCCGTCCGCCATCCCCGGCGACCACCGGCCGAGCCATCACATCCAAAAGACTTATCTCACAACCGGCTACAAGACCCAACCAAACTTGGCCGAATTATGCCTCTCCACTACCGGAAAAGATCTAGAAAATTCCGGCAATATACCCTATCCGTCATCTGCCGGCGTCATCCCTGGCCACCGGACCACCGCCACCTGAAGAACCTCGCCATGACCTACTGATCTAGGTACTCGTCAGAGGTCGCAGACGTCCTAATCATTGTCGTTGAGGCCAACATCGCAGCCTCTTGCACCACCATGCAAGCGGATCTATCAGCCCCGCTTAAGCCGCCGTGTCCGCGCTTCTCTGACTGTGCCGCGCTGCTTTGACTGTGCCCACGACCCAGTTTGTAATCTGTCACAGCCATTGGTGCACTACACGCCACGGCTCGCCTGGCGTATCCAATTTTGACGTGGCAACGCGAACGCCGCTTGGTCTAGTGCTTGAACCAACCGGTCCAACTCATTTTCTTGGCCCAAGTTGATCAGCACGGTCTGGTTTACTTCAAATTGTTCCTGACTTTGTTCAAAGGCTTTCACATGCTCTGATTTGCACAAAATTCGGTACCCACCATTTTTTCTACTTGTGAGATGCATTGGTGAAATTTATTTTATTATTTGAAGACTAAAAGGAGATCTAGGTTACTCAAATTTGGGCACACATTTTGAGAAGGCAAAAAAATTCATTAATTATGTAAATTATAAAAACCAAGAAAAATAGTGAATTTATGGGTCAAGACTCAAACTTATTCTAGAGTGACCTAAGGCTTGTATTGGACCTTAAGAAACTATATAAAAAATTAAGTTATTTTCTTTCAACATGTCTTAGTTTGAATAGCAAGGACACTTCTCTCTTACGAACCCTTACACTTGACATAACCTCCCCTATGTGGGACTAAAATAATGTATTTCAAAACTTTAAATAGGGAATGATGTAATTGACATAAATGTTGTCATTCATGTTTCTAATAATTTTCTTTATTCAAATATCTTTGTACTTAAAATTTTAAATAAAAAATTTATTTTAATTAACTATTTTCTTAATTATATATATATAGATTTATATTTATATTTATTTATTTTTTAATGTATATTTATGAGTTGTATATGTATATATATATATATATATATATATATATACTTGAATACAGCTCATAGATAAACAATTTAGCAGCCCCATTACCTAAAACATATATAGATAAATGTAAAAATAAATATTAAGAATAGTTATAAATTTTCAAATCAATCGAATGTTTGTAATTCCTTCATCTTAATTATCATATTACTTACAATAAATAATATTTTTAAAATAATTTAAAAAACTATATTCTTAGACAATTTTGAGAAATTTGCAATTGAATGATGTTAAAATGTTTTTAATTCCTTCATCTTAATAGTGCATTTTAACACTATTTAATTGTAAATTTCTTGAAATTTAAAAGCATGTCATATTGGGGTCAAAATAAAAAATAATTAACCCGCTATTTATGTACTTTATTTCTTATATATATATATATATATATATATATAGGTAAAAAGGTTGCTGTAATCGAGCATAGCCATCTTGGTTGTGCTAGATTTTATTTACAGCCGTTGGATTCAATCCAACGGCTGTAAATAAATCAATCTCCCCCTCCCCCCAACTCCCTCTTCTCTGCCGTGGCGCCCATCTCCGCCGCGCCACCACCCGCGCATCCCAGCCGCGCCCCGCTTCCCCCCCCCCGCCCCAGCGCTCCTGCCAGCCCGCTCGCCCCCGCTCGCTGCATCAGTTGCCGCACCCGCCAGCCGCGCCTGCCCACCTAGCCCGCCCACCGCGCCGGCCCCTGCACCCCCACCGTGCCCTCCGTGTCACACCTCAAGTTGGACGGAAGGACGACGACGACAAAGGATGGTTGACGACAAGACGGCGGCATCGGCACCGAGGCCGGTGGCGCTCCACGAAACAGAGCAGGAGGGGCGGCGAGCAGATTAAGGGAAAGAGAAAGAAGGGAAAAGAAGGAAAAGATGGGCGGCGATGGCGACGCTGGCCGGCGGTAGTGCAGGTGACGGCGGCGGCGAGGTCACCGGCGGTCGGGGTGGAGCGGCAAAAACAGAGGAGGGGGGACGATCGTCGGTAGAGGAGAAACAGGGGAGGTCGGAGAGCTCAATGGCAATTTCGTAATTAAAACTTGACTCGCTCCTGACTTGAGTTAATATTATAAAATATATCCCGAAAAATACAAAGAAATATAGTAAAATACGATAAAATAAAATAATCAAGTTCTAATAGATTATTTTATTTTATGGTATTTTAATCTATTTTTTCATATTTTTGAGATATATTTCGTAATATTGATCGAGTTGGGAGCGAGTCAAGCTTTTATTTTAAAACTACTCTTCTTGAAAAATATGAAAAAATAGGGTAAAATACCATAAAATAAAATAATCCATTATAATTTGATTATTTTATTTTTTGGTATTTTCCTGAATTTTTTTACATTTTTAGGGAATTATTTCGTAATATTGACTCTAGTCCGGAACGAGTCAAGTTTTTATTACAAAACTACCCCTGCTCATTTCTTTCCCAACTTGTGTCAATATCACGAAATAAATCTAGAAAAAATGAAAAAATAGATAAAAATACCATAAGATAAAATAATCAATTAGAACTCAATTATTTTATTTTATGGTATTTTATTATATTTTTTATATTTTTCGGGATATATTTCGCAATATTAACTAGAGTCGAGAGCGAGTCAAGTTTTTATTACGAAATTACCCCTGCCAATTTCCTCCTCCCTCCTTTATTTTGCCGGCGACTCTATTTTTCCACCCTTTGTCGTGCCACCCAATCGCTAGTGACCTCGCCGCCGGCCGCTCGCTGGCGACTTCGAGAGCAAGTCGTAAAATATTGACCGTGAGAGAGTCAAGTTTTTTTACGAAATTATTTTTTATATATATTTTTAAATTTATTTCGTAATATTGACTAAGCGAGTCAAGTTTTTATTACGAAATTATTTTATTAATTTTTTTAAAAATTTAGATCGTAAAATTAAGTCGGGTCGAGAGCGAGTCAATTTTTTATTACGAATTTGCCATCCACCTCTGTTTTGCCCGCACCCACTGCCGGCGGCCCGCTCTGGCCGGCGACGTTGCCGCCGGCGGCCCGCTGCTAGCCAGCGATGTCGTCGCCTCGCCACCGTCATCAAGTCCGGCGTCCCCTCCTGTATCCTCTCCCACCTCCCTGCCTTCTCCGTGGCCGCCCGCTCCATCTCCACTGCCGACGCCGTTGGTGCCAACGTCGACAACCTCCTCGACCTCCTCTCCCCCGGCGGCGACGGCAAAATCCGCGCGATCGTCGACGATATCCGGGCCAAGAGCCCCCGTTCGTGCACCGTGCGGCGAAGATCCGGCGTGAAACAGAGGATTTCGAAAACAGAGATGCCGGCCAGAGCGGGCCGCCGTGGCGGGAGAGGTCGACCGTGCTGGGGGAGGGAAATCGAGTGCCGGCGGAGGGAGAGGTCGACCGCCTAGGCGAGCGCCGGGGGGGGGCAGGAGAGGTCGAGCGCGGGGGAGGGGAGGCGAGCTACCGGCGTTGGTGGGAGGGGTGGGGATGGTGGTGGTGGGTTGGATTTATTTCCAGCCATTGGATTGAATCCAACGGCTGGAAACTACAGTACAGCCATCTTGGTTGTATTGCAGTACAGCCACCCCACCCTCATTTTTATATATATATATTCATACACACACATACACGCATGCACATAAAATATATGCACACACACACGCGTACACGTACAAACAAATGTGACATGACCAAATATTTTACCTTCTCATGGTGTATTGAAATTAACTTTGCTTACTTTACGCATGCCATAAATTCTGTTCAAATAAAAAGCTGATTTATATATGATGGGAAGGTGCATGAGGCTCTGTTTGGTTAGCTTAAAAAAAATTTTAAAAATCATTGAAGTTTATATATGACAATTTATAATAAAAACATTGATCCTCTATTTCAAAATTATCTACTTTTAAAGTATTTTATGATAAAATGTAATTAATATGACAATTTATAATAAAAACATTGATCCTCTATTTCAAAATTATCTACTTTTAAAGTATTTTATGATAAAATGTAATTAAGACTTCTCCCAAATAATCCCCTTAAAATTGAATTTCAATAAATTTTTTATAAAAAATATAAAAAATGGGAGAATTTTTTCCAAAAGATTTTATATCTTATATTTACATCAAAACAGATTTTTGTAAATTATATAAAAAAATTATATATTTTATGTTTTTTTATATACCAACCAAACAGATCTTAAAATGTTGAAGGGTCCGTGGGATCATGCAAACAAACTATCAAAAGTTAAAAAACTGCTTGCTCTCAGAGTAGTCACTTGAACGGTGCTCAATCGTAAAGGTCTGGTTTATCTTTATTAAAGATTTTGGTGGGTCAGCCGTAGGCCGAAGTGTACTACAGTACCAGTTGTCGAGGAAGACGATGATCCATTATACGGTAAATCTAGGTCTGAAATCTAAAATGGGTTTCAAGTTGCACATCCTTGGTTGAATAATAGCATCGTATTGCCCGCTGATGGATTTTTGCTACTTGAAAGCTGTGTAGACTTATGATGAAACGGCACGAAGGAATCTTTGTTATGAGATAAATATTGAAAGTTTCAGGATGGGCTCTTTTTGTTTTTGACAATCCGTGACAGAGGAGTTTAACATTAAAAAGCAATTTAATATATTATTTATGATTGGAGAATCCATCAATATTTAAGATATTTCAATAAAGATATTATTTAGATTTTTTAATATTATTCAGGTGGTGGAAAAATTATACTTAATTACCGAAAAGGTAAAATTTTATTATAATGGCAAATCTATCCTTGTTGTAAAAAAAATATTTTTTGTAAAAAACTAAAGCCTAGGCATCTGTAGTCAGGCCAGCAGTTACCAGATCAGCAAACATATGGCCTTGGGGTGGCCTTTTGTTTCAAATATAGGTTGTTGCGGCAGTGGGACAACGTAAGCTATTTGAAGTGGGCTGCCAACTGCCTAATACAACACCCTATTTTGGTTTATCCGTAATCCAAGCCTAGAAGTACTATCGATGACCAAACCATTCCACTAATTTATTTGATTTGGTTAAATTAACTTGGATCTAACCTCAACATCTTAAGATGGTGATGTACATCAGACAATACATGAATAAAATGCTTAAATTCTAACATTGTTCTAAATAGATACTATGATATGCAGTCAAGTGTAAAACAAACCAAACAAGTGAAATATTTAAAGAAAATAATTATTTTTAAAATAAAAGATACAAGAGTCTCCACTAAAAATACAATAGGGACCGTCCTCTCAACATCAAGTAGTATATATATATATATATATATATATATATATATATATATATATATATATATATATATATATATATATATAAACTGAAAACACAACAAAACATAACATTTCTCCCAACATTTCAATTATCATCATTTTCTTTATCTTCTGCGCTGAGTCAAGATTCCATTGTCTCAACCTTATCGTTTCTATTCACAATTCCTATTCACATGCAAAATATTTGTCAATTCACAAAAATCACTTTCAAGTTACATCATTCAAAACAATTCAGCACTCAGCCACGTCAATTACATTTGACAAGTACATATGTGTGCAATTACCTTGCTGCTTCTCTACCGTCCAGACAGTGCTCAGTTCTAAATATTCTCACCTACTATAAATAATATAAAAATATTAGTAACGAGCGTTATTAGCTCACAAATAATTAATAACAAACTGGCATAGAAGAGCTGACTCTCCTCTTAAATGAAAATATTTTTATTCTTCCTCATAGAATCTCTTATAAGGGTTTTAATTCGGAGTCGTTGACCTCACGCTATAGCGTCCCCTTTCTCTCTCATCTCATTCTTTGGTAACTTTAAAACTAATCTATTTGCGCCAGGAAGAATCAATATATGTTCTTTCAGCCCTCTACATTCTCTGTGTCACTCATGACCCTGAGTACAGAGGCCGAGTGCTTCTAGGCATACGCCTTTAATACCTTTTAAAACCACAAGTCTATACATACATTGTATTGCAGTAACTGTAAACATCCACACTTCTCTGGGTTTGAGGAACTCAAATATAGAGTTATTATGATCCCTCAGAGAATAGAATAAACGTCTCACCAGATCCAGAACCCACTTTGACTAGCAACTGTCCTATCTCAAGACACAATTGTCAATTTATCCTTGTCACATCTCACTAAAAACTCAAAGAAAACTACATATAAATATACCTGGGCAAGGATTGTAATATAATAGGCTCTGAAAGCTTGGTGATATGGATCTGATTTTTTTAAACAAACTCAAGGGATCTCATCCTCGAGGGTTATTAATTTGGAAATTTCGTGCAACTAAATAGCTCGTGTGGAGTGAGATACAATAAATCCACTACTCGACACGTCCACTTACTTGTTAAAATAAAACACAATATAGCCCAGAAGCGAGTCCTAAATGGACTTAGTAGAAGCTCTAATCGTATCTACGCGCCTAGGAGTCGAATTCCTACTCCATACCGAGACACCAAACTAAAACTAACGCTCGTTATGATGCATTTACATATCTTACAGCACACACACATCAAGGCACAACTCATATCAAATCACACGTCAATTCCTATCAGATTTCCTACGCTATGTTGCATTAGATTATGATATACTTAATTAGTTCATTAACATTCATTTTAATACAATTCAATCACAAAATTCATTTTTATTTACAATAAAAATATTTAACACATCAATCAATCAATCCTAATATGTTAATTTTACTTTGTGTCGTTGGCGATCAGCGATGGCTAAGGTTTGTTGTGCGGCTCAAAATTCGAATTCAGCACTTGGCGGCATCCAAAATTCAGGTGAATTTTAGCCAATCCAATTTTTTGATAGGGTTCGACCAAATGAATTTGGCGGAAGATCTGGCGAATTTCAACCAATCCGGTTTTTTGGCAAATTTTGGCGGTTTTCCAACAAGGCAATCGGGGCTATAGGTTGGCATTAGCTCAGCAAGCTTGACCCAATAGTGGTGGTGATGAGGGCGACAGTAGCAGTGGCGATGATCCCTGGCTGTGGCGTTGAGTTGGCCGGGGGTCGGTTGGTCATCCAATTGGCCCTGGCCTCGGCGATGGCCCTAGGTAAGGGGGTGTAAGGAGATGGTCGGGGATCAAAGGGGAAGGCGTCGACGTCATGGCGGCAGCGGATGGCAGCAAATCGATGCCAGGACGGCAGTGCTAGGGCACGGATCTTGTGCATTGTGAAGGTTAGGCGGAGGCTAGGGGAGGTTTGGAAAAGCTCGGCGATGGTTCGACGGCCGAAGGAGGTGTCAGCGGCAAGGATGGGTGCAGCGTCAAAGGTTAGGGGAGAAAAGTCATGAAAGCAGGTCTCAAGGCAATCTCGTAAATAAAATTTGACCCGACTCCGACTAGTCAAAAATAATATCCAACTCATAATAAATTCTAAAAAAAATCCAGAAAAGTAAGGGAAATCCCATAAAAATATAATACATACTACAACATCAAAATTACATGTTCTACACCCAAAATGCTCTATAACATATCCTAATGTGTTATTCACCCATAAACATAATTTTACAATCAAATACATAAAAAAGAATAACTGCATATCCTCATATACTCTGATAACTTATTTTTCATCATCTTCCTGACATTACCATCATATACTCGGATATACTTGACCCTCATCACTCATTAAAAGCACGACTGACCTTGACTCAACGCGCGATCATAAAACTGATTTAACCTGAATCGACTGATTCGTTAATGTAAAACTCTAACTCGAGTCGAGAGTTTTATACCCAATGCCAGGGTGGTCGGGCTGGTTGCCTAGTCTTGGGCGACCTGGATCTAGTCGTCTACAATATGGATGGCCAGAGCCCGGTTGCCAACTGGACTAGGGTAGTTGTCCACCAATTAGCTACCACCTCAAAGTTTTTCTTAAAAAAGAGTTGTAAGTGGGGTTGTTTTAGATAATTTATATATTTTTTCTTTTTATCGTAATCCGGTATAATTTTTCCACCACCTGTTAATATAAATAAAATCTTCATTTTTTATATAAAAACTCTATTTTTTTATAATAACTTAATTACCCTGAATTTGAATAAAAAATAATCTTTAAGTTTAACGAAATCTAGTTTAGGTTAGGTTGAGCAGGGTCGGCAAAATGTGGCCCACCCTTTTCAACTAATAACTAAATTTGGCTAACTCAAGGGTGCTACCTCTTGAAAGCGATTAGATTTGGCTATCCTAGCCGGCCAAATTTGATTGTTAAGGGTATTTTTGTTTGGCGGCTGGTAAATCTAGCCATGGCTAATAAAAGTTGGTCTGACCACCCATGGTTGGCAATGGCGGCATCATATGCACAGTGTTGCAATCTAATACTTAATTATAATAGATGAAGAAATTTTTTACCCTAGAGTTGCTCTTAAGGGATTTTATTTTTCCTTGTTTCTAAATAGATAATAGATAAAACTCTTTAGAAAGGGGCACGACGAGATAAATCTCCTTGTACAAGGGTGCCCATTTTAAAAAGCCTAAGAAAGGTTGTTATTAGTCCAAGTAGGCTCTATTTTTCTCATCTTAAACGATGTATTCAATTTTTGATAACCAACTTAGCAATCAATTTATGAAAATTAGTTAAGTGAGAAAAATATAGCTTATGTGAACTAATATACAACTTTACTATAGCGTGTACGTTGTAGCAAGTAATATAGAGAATTTAGAGCCATTTAGAAAAGGTGATTTTATGAGATGCGTCTCGTTATAAAATGGTACAATATCTAAATTGTAATTCTTCAAAATAATGTTAAGTCTAGTGGGTTGAACCTTTTTTTACTTGAAAATTTCCCTCTTAAAAATTTTTCTATAGATCTTGATCGTTTTTTTATTTGTTCTCATTGGATAAAAATGTTGTTTTTGTAAAAAAATTTTTTGCTTATTTTGGTTATTAGATTATTTTCACTTTTATATGATGATAATATTTTCATTTTATTATTATTATTATTATTATTATTATATATCATTTTAAAAACTTACTGACCATCCATTAAAAAATATTCTATAACGAGTGTGATTGTCTAATATTTTTTGTTTTTCTTATATTTTCATTAAGTATTGTACCCCGTGCACTGCGCATGTATCTTTGCTAGTTTTTTTTTAAATGGATAATTTGTTGTCCAAACCGAACCCAAGTATAGTAAAGTTATCATAGGGAAAAAGATACCTTTTGAATTTGTAAATACCACGCAAGTCACCCTTGATTACAAAATTCCTCTTTTTTAAGTTAATAGTGTTAGTATTATCGGTGTTTTTCAACATCACCACGAGGAAAGAATGGAAAGTTGATTAAATGCTCGATCTTGAGAGAATCAAATCCAAGAACATAGCCTTGAGCATGCGTTAAAATATGAGCATTAATTATGGAGGTACCAACAAGCCAATGAGCCCGACTCGGCCCAGAATTAGCTGTCTAAGCCTGACCCTTGGTCATTTACGGGCCTGGCCAGGCCACACTACAGACTGGGCTGTGTGGGCTGTAATGCTTAATTTAGTAGATTATTTATAAGTATTTGCAGATCTTTTCTTCTGCTTTCTTACCATTTTTAAAGTGCAATTAGTTTTTTATTATTTAATATTATTATTATAAATTTTATAATGAAATGTTATTAAATTTATTTAAATTTCTGAAACTTTAAATAATATTTTCTACTTAAACTCAAGTCGAGACACTAGAGCACTACTTTATTCACATTTAGTTTGTTTTAAAATTAATTTGCTCAAGTTTGATTAATTACTAGGTTATGTATTTCGAGCTGAACTCGTATTATATTTAATGATTCCACTAAATTCAAATGAATTTTTCTAGTAAGATCTTTCAATGTACAAATAAAAGTGACAAAATTTTAAAATATATAAAAACCTAATGGTATATATGCTAAGAATAAATGTATTAAATAAAATATTAAAATCAAACTAAACATTTTGCTAAGGTAAAGTTGAATTGAACATAACATTCTTTTGTTCAAGTTCTTTTTATAACTCATTGAGTCATGATTATCAAACGGAGCATTTATTTGAGGTCTAAGATAACAAGTGTAAGTTCAAGTCAAACTAAGCTGAACACATTTTTTTAGGAAATTGACTTCGTAAAATTACATCTGAGTTCAAATTTTATGGTCTACCAAGCAAGAAAATATTTGTGACTTTAAAACTAAGAACCCTTGTGATAACCATCCTATCACTATAAATTACAAAGATATCGTTCTAACTGATTTGGTAGTTAAAAGTCCGAAGTGCATGGTTGTTTTTAAAGCCATGGTAGACCACATGATCTGAACTCAATTGTACCAATATTTCAGTCGTGGTCATACTAGGAGGCTATTAATGTGCAAGGCCACTGGTCCTTGATTGTTATATCATCAAATTTAATGGGTTGTAGGTTTATTCCAAATCAAGATATTACGTGCACGTTTTTACTACGTAATTTAAAAAATTGAATGAAATCAATCACCATGTTTATGATTGTTAGAAATTATTATTATTTACCTTACTCATTAGTTAAAAGTTACAATTATTTATTAAATAGTCATTAGCAAAATGATGTAACTTGATAACCTTGATAGCTGCCACATATTCATTCTCTAGAATATATGCCCAATTGTCGGAACAAAACTTTAGTTTTAGAATTTATATCTTTTGTTTAAAACTATAGTTTTAGGATTTATGTTTTTTGCTCCGATTTTTCGATGCAACGTTAACGTTCTAACGCATCATTTTGATGGGATGATAACTTTTACAATCTTGTGGTTTTACTTGTGGATAGTGGTGATAATTTGTTATATGTAATTTTATTCAGACCGAAAGATATTGTTTTTTATATAATTAAAGATAAGTAATTGTATTATATTATGTTATTTATTGGATCAGATCCAAAATATGCTCAATTTGAAGTAGTTTGACGTGGAAAAAATGATTAGTATACGGTCAGATTGGGAAGTTTTTAGCAGGAAAATAGAGTCTTAAACTATCACAGCTTGTTGTAAGTTTCATACTCGCATATCAAGCAATTGGTTTATGCCAATAAATTTTTTCTGCTCTGTCAATAATTGATCCAAGGTCTCAAGTTAAACCATCCACGAACGACCCCTTAATTCATGGTATCCAAGTGGGAAACCATATCTCCTGCTTTTCTGCAGCAAGGAATAAAACAACACGGATGATATTCCCAAATCATACATCTTATAAAACATTCGAATACTTGTGGACATTTGATGCTGCTTCCTCAGAATCAAGGAATTACGTCTTGCAACTGCGTTGTAAAGGAGATGCGAATACTCTTGCGACCATTGTCACTATTATATAGGTTTCATATTCGGAGCAAATAAACGGAAAACAATATTCTTCCTCCATATTAGTGAATTTTATAAGCAGTTTCATATTATACTAGGATTAGATTATAGATGGCATATACATCAACGTGTGCACACATACTCACACTCATCTTAAACTCCTGCTAGTTGAGATGATGTTTCAGATGAGACCAAAAGTTGGAAATCTCTTTATACTGCGTGAAGCATACGTAAAAAAATTGTTATATCTCTTGCCCGTGTGATTTATCCATCCATCTGGCCCCATACATAGATGAATGATAAAGAAATTTCAACATTTTGTCCTTGAAGAAATTAAGAAGCTTATCCTAATTGGATAATCCACCATGTCTCAATATGTCTCCTGCAATAAAGTAGAATATGTCATATTTCAGAGGAACACTTTTGGGACCATCCCTGTTGAAGCTGCGCTGCCGAGTTGCAGCCCCACATTCTGAGCAATCACACTCTACCCATCTCCACAAGAGAGGAGGCCCTTAACCTTCACATGGCCTTTCACCCAACGTCACAAATGCTGCCCCCATACAACTCATCTCCCCACCAAGCTCGCCTATAAATCTCATCACATTCTGCTCGCTAACAGAGCTACACCATTTTGCTCAGATAAGTTAGTGTTTGGTCTTGTTTTTACAGGTGAGACCTCCTACAGGTTTGGCTATTTTCGTTATAATGGAAACGGATTCTCAAAAACAATTTGAAGGTGAAGCTTCCTACGTAGGCATGGAACGCATTAGAATGAAACTTAAAGCTGTCTATGATGCTGCTGCCTTCTCATTTTCTACAAAAACTAGTGCGACTCAACGCCAAGATAGTTTGCAGTTTTCTTGCTCGAAATTTGCCGGTGACGAAAGAAAGTCCCTTGAGATGGAAGACCCGATAAGAATAGTCATGTTCTTGGGCCCATGGAGTCACACCTAGTTCTACTCTTATATGCCACTGTGTTAGTTAGTGTGGCCTCGAAATTATGTTCTTGTAAAATTTCTAATGTATATAACCTCCAAAGTTGTCTTACCATGCTACATGCAATAATCTGGCTAAGTGAGACAATCCAGTAAAAATTATTAATTTAGTCAAAGTGGGCTGTAGAAGGAAGAAGAAGTTTAAGAAATAAAATTTGTGGACAAAATTTATTTAATAAGAGTGGAATAGAAGGAGTCCAAGAAACTTAAAGAAAGGAATTTAAAGGACTATTTTTTTTAAAACAAAGTAAAATTTAATATCACAATAAATAGTTTCACATTTAATATCTTTCAATTCTATAAAAGTGGAGATATACTTATAGATTTTTAATTTGATTAATTATTTTTTAATAGATGGTTTAAGCTCATTAATTTACAATTTGGTTAGATCAATACTGTTTCACTTTCCTGAGTGAAACAAAAGTACCACAATTAATATATATATATATATGCGGGTATGTGTTGCCGCGTTTGGCCGGTTGCCACCACCGCCTCACCCACTGTCGTGCCCTTGGCCCACCGCCCCTCCCTTTCCTACCGCTCCACCCACTGCCCCCAGCCGCAATTATTGCCCGCCGCCCCCAGCTCCACCCCCTAGGCCCGGCCCGCAGCTGCCGTCCCCCATCGCCCTACCTATAGCCGCGGTGGCCCCCCCCCTCCCCACGCTGCTCCCCCACCCCCTATGTAAAACCCACGATTCGAGTTAGGGTTTTATATTCAGAACCGGTCGGGTCGACCGTTATTTTTCGAGTTGAGTCAGTTTCAGGACACGTGTACCGAGCCGATGCCAGTCGCGTGTATGAGCTATGAGGGTCATGCGTACCCAAGTATATGATGATAACGTCATGAACACAGCAGAACAGAATGAGTTATCAGATATATGAGAGTATGCCAGTCATTTTTTTATTATTTTTATATATAGTGGATCGTAGAATTAGTATTAGGCCGTTTACCGCGTTAGGACGCGTTACGGGCAGTCTGGGTGGGTTGTTAGTCATAGAGCATATCATTATAATGTTGTGGTGTTGTTTGATTTTACGGGATTTTTCCCGATTTTTATGAATTTTTTTAGGATTTAATACGACTTAGTTATTATACTTGACTCGAGCCGGAGACGAGTCAAGTAATATTTACGAGTTTGCCACCACACACACCCTCGACCTTTCCTTTCTTCTTCCCCAAACCCTCGCCCGCGCCGCCCCTGTTCGCGCGCCACCGCCGCCACGGCCGACGCCGCCTGGCCGCCGATCGACGCCGCCCAGCCCGGCCACGGCGTCGCCCTGCCGCCCCGACCAGGTCCGGCCCCCATCGGACCGCCGCGACGCGAGGAAGCCACGCCGCGCCCGCGTTGCGCTTCCGTCGCCGATCCCGCCGCCGGCGACCAGCGCCGCCACGATCGGTCGGTCGCCTCAGCACCCTCAGCCTTCCAGCGACCTTCCCCGACTGGAACGGAGGCCGTCGCCACCGTGGCCGGCCGGATCTAGCGACCCATCGCCGCCGGCTCTGTTTTGCCGTTTTTCGGCGAGCCGCCGCCTCCATTGGCCACGCTGATGTCATAGATGAGTCGGGCTCGCCGAGCCGGTTCCGAGGGTACCCAACACGACCACTTTCCGGCTAGTAGACGCCGCCGGCGATTGTCGCCGGAAAACCACCGGAAGCCGCCGGAAAACCGCCAGTAGCTGCCGGAAAACCGCCGGAAAATTGGAATTTCTGGAATTCGCTGGAATTCACCGGATCTTCCGCGGAGCTCACCCAGTTGGACTCGATCGAACGTCGGACGCCGAGGAGCGCCGAATTCGAGCTCCGAGACGCGCGACGGAACCCTAGCCGTCGCCGATTGCCGACGACGTGAGGTATAATTACCTCCGATTTGATTATTTAAAATTGATGATGATTGTTAGCACAACATGCTAGGATTGATTTATGATGTGATTGATAGTGCATGGAGGATAAGTGATGAAGTGATAAGTTACATGATGTGATTGATAGTTCATGGAGGTTAAGTGATTTAATGAAGTAAGTAAATTGAGCATGATAATCGTGTATGATGTAACTTAGGAAAAATACAATAAAATTGTCATGAATAGGATGAGTTAGAGTTATTTTCATATTTATGGTTATTTGACGATTGATGATTTTGTGTTTAATTGTGTTGAGTTGATGCATCATTTAGTTAGCGGGCGTTAGTATTTAGTTTTGATGTGTAGGTACGGAATAGGAGCTCGCCGCCTAGGCGCGATGACACGCTTGGAGCTTCTACCAGGTCCGTTTAGGACTCGTCTCTGTTTTACTCTTTTCTATTGTATGTTTGATTTATTGCCTGCAGGACGGGTTAAGTGGCGTTTTATCGGATCCCACTTAACTCGGGCCATTTAACCGAACATTTTCCGGATTAATAACCCCTCGAGGATGAGATCCCTCGAGGTTGATTTCGAAAACAAGATCCACCAAAAGTTGCCTTCGGGCCTATTATATAACTCCCTACCCAAGCCTATATATATATATATATAGATATAGTTTTCGCGTTTCTGTGAGACGAGAGATGGAGAAATCGACTGCACGTACCATGCAGAGGATGCCGTGACAGTCAAAGCGGGCTCTGGATTAGTGCCAGCGGACTGTTCCATTCCCGAGGGATCCTGACAACTCCGCGTTTGAGTTCCTCACACCCGGAGAACGTGGAGGTTTACGGGTACTGTTTAGTACAGCGCATGTCCGGACTTGTGGTTCAAAGGGTACTAAAGGCGACTGCCTGAGAGTACTCGGCCTTCGTGCTCAAGGCCAGGAGAAATATGGAGGTAAGGAGAGGGCTTAGGATAAAGTTTCACGAGAAGTACTGAAAAAGAAGTGCCGAGAGCGGCACAGTACCAGCAGCAGATCAGTAAGTTCGGGATGCTACCGGGTCTGCAGCCCAGTGGCTCCTCAGTAGTGCCCTTCAGAGTGTTCACGTGGAGTATGATGTTTTCTTTCATATGAGAGTTTGCTCTCATAGCCAGCTTGTTATAGTTATTTTATTTTCCGGACCAGTAACACTTGTTACTGACGTGTTTTTATACTATATGTAGGTAATAATCACGAGTTGAAGGAGCCAGCTTGGACGGAGGAGCATTGTTGTCACTTGCACACATGTTAGTCGATTGAGTGTTTATATTTTATTGATGATGCTATCATATTGTGAATGATGTGAAATACTAAGACATGATAGGATATGATTAAACGCAACGAGATAATGTTATGACATGATGAAAAGCTAAGATATGATGATAAGAGGTGAGATGTGATCAGAGTGCGCAGCAGAAGTATGGCCCAAGTTCTATAATGAATATACAGTATATTAGATTATGTGTGATTAAAATTATTGATATATGCATATATATTGGTATGTATTGTTTTGACAGGGTGGATCCTAATTGCACTTTTAGGGGAAATTCTGTCCGTTTTATTTTAGAATTTTTATTGAGTTTAATCGTAATGGTATTGGTGTGTGCTTGAATTGCATGTCATTCATGTAGTACCACGTTAGGGTTGTATATTCATCAATGCATTGCGAGTCGTATCTTCATCTTAAGACGCCGAGATTGGATCCGCATGAGTTAGGTTCGGGTTAGCCGACCTAACCGGGGCCTGTAACATGCCGGTTCGGTTCACGAGTGTAGACTGGATTTGGGGTGTTACACCCCGGGTTGCACGAATCGGCCGATTCCGTGCGGAATCGGCCGATTTAAATCGGATCGGCGCGATGCCGATCCGATTTCGGGGCCGAATCGGTCCGAATCTCGAATCGGCCGATTCCGACCGATTTAACTCGGAATCGGAATCGGCCGATTTAAATCGGAATCGGTTTTTAAGAAATTACTAAAATACCCTAGGTCTGATTTTAATTAAATTAATTAAGCATGGGTAAAATGGTAATTTGGCTTTTAAAAACCTCCCCGCTTCCGCCGTCGCGCTCGCTCCGCCGCCCTCCGCTCCGCTTCCGCCCTCAGCTCCGCCACGGCCGTCCGACCACGCCACGGCCGTCTGACCACGCCACGGCCGTCCGACCATGCCGCCGCCCCGTTTCCGCCTCCGCCGTGCGTCCCCGACTCCGGGGTCGCCGCCCTCCGCTCCGCTTTCGCCCTCAGCTCCGCCACGGCCGTCCGACCACGCCACGGCCGTCCGACCACGTCGCCGCCCCGTTTCCGCCTCCGCCGTGCGTCCCCGACTCCGGGCTCGCCGCCGGCGGGGGTAAAGAGGGGAGGGTGGCATTCTCGTAATTAAAAGTTGACTCGAGTCTAACTCGAGTCAAAAATAATAATTAATTCTAAATAATTTAAAAAAATCTTAAAAAATATTTAAAAATATCATAAACTATAATACACAGAATAATATCAAAATAACATCAATACCTAATTTTAATATATTTATATTATGAATTGTCAAATTATTATATATGACCGATTAAATTAATTTGGACCGATTCAACTGAACCGATTTCTGGCCGATTCAGACCGATTCCGATTCCGATTCCGATTCACTGGAAAACCGATTCCGATTCCGATTCCGATTCATGCAACCATGGTTACACCCTGGGCTGCTACCTTCCTCCCCCGCCACCGTCCGCAGCTGTGGCTGCCCGCTTGGAGTCAAGTTTTTATTATTAAATTAAATTTTTAAGACTCAAGTCAAGTTTTTATTATTAAATAATTTTTTTTAAAAATAAAATAATTTCTTGATCTCCACTGGAGTCAATTTTTTATTATGAAATAAATTTTAAAAATAATAAAATAATTTTGTAATAAAAACTTGATTCGATTCCGACTAAGTCACGTTTTTATTATGAAATAATTTTAAAAAAATAAAATAATTTTGTAATAAAAAATTGACACGATCCTGACTCAAGTCAATTTTTTATGAAATAATTTTTTAAAAATAAAATAGTTTCATAATAAAAAATTAACTCGATCTCGACCCAAGGCAAGCGGCTACAGACAGGGGCGGGGTAGAAAGGTGGCGGCCCGTGGGTGGTGGGGGAGCATCGCTAGGGGGGGGCGGGGGCAGTGGGCGGAGCAGCGGGAAAGGGAAGCGGGGGGTGGGCCGGGGCGGGGCGGGTGGCGGCGGCCGATCAGATGGGGAGTAATGAGGAGGGAAGGAGGGGGGGGGGGTGGGGGCGGCGGTGGAAAGAAGAAATACGTGAGGGGCCGTTGGATTTCAATCCAAGTGGCCGCCTATGTATGCACCGCCAAATGCGGCAGCGCATACATATATAATGTTTGCACGTATTTATCCGGCCACGTGTATAATTTCTGAAGAATTGGTCCATGCTATTCTAAAACTGCCAGAGGAGATTACAAGAGAAAAGTCTCCGTCATTCAAAACTGAAGGAGAGAATTTGGGTGGAAAATCCTGACGGTTTATGATCCCACGCCCGTAATCTCGAAACAGAAGAAGCGTGGAAAACTCTATAAAAGACAAAGCCGGACGTATTGGGAAAGCGGGGCTTGTACGTTAAAAAAGACAGAAGCACGGAAGAAGAAGAAAAGGGAGGAGCCCCTCGCCTAAGATCTATCTAAGGTGACCCCTGACCCATTATTACCAACTTTGGAGTGCTCCCCGACACCACCCTGCCAAGACTTTCGACGGAGGAGTCCAAAGTGAAAGTTGTTGCTGGAGAGGAGAAAAGAAGGAAAGGAAAAGAAGAGAGAAGTATTCCCGACAAATTGGCGCCATACCTGTGAAGTTTATTTTATAGAAGTTGCCGCCTCCCAAAGCCGACAACAAAAGCTCGGACAAAGAGGACATCTGCTATCCCGTTGGGAGTTGCTGCTCTGTTCCTTGCCGCCGTGGATGCTAAAGCATTTCACCCCTTTGTAGTTGAAGCCCGTCATTGATCTGTTTTGAGCCACCAAGAAGAAGACGCCAGAGCCTTGCTGCTTTGGAGTTTGTCGGATCAACAACCATCAGCCAAGCCGTTGACTCGAAGGAGTTCCTGAAGCGCTGCCGCTGTGCTGACTAGGAGTCCCACTATCAGGTTCCCGCCGCCGTTGTGAAGCTGATTGTTTTTCAGAGGAGGGTTGCTGCCGTCCGTCCAAGGAAGAAGCCGCTACCCCTTGCATTGCTGATTACCATGGAACGTAGCCTGTTGCCATAAAAGATTACTGCTTTGCTACCGCCGCTTGTTGCCGAAGAGGAAGCCGCCCATCACTGCACTACCGCCGACCATCAGAGAAGACCACCGTCGCCAGAATTTTGCCACGAAGTAACCCATCTCAGCAGTCCGAAAACAGAGCAGTAACAGCAGCAAAAGCCAGATTTCACCGCGGTTTTCCGACCACCGCCGGTAGTTACCGGCCCCAAAGTGGTGACCAAAGTGAAAAAGGAGGAGCAGTTTACAAACCCAAAGTGAGCTTCCCGGTGTTCGCCATTGCAGTCGCCGGAGAAAAGCCAGGAAGAGACCCATCCGACCAGAGGAAAAAGATAGAAACAGAGCGGAAACAGTCGCGGAGAGCTGATTTCGCGGCGGTTTTTCGATCGGCACCGGTCGTTCCCGGCCCTTACGTCGTGATATCAAGTGAAGATGGATGGAGTGATATAGGAAGCCCAAGCGGAGATCCACCGTGATTTCGTCACTGAGGTCGCCGGAAAAAATTGAGAAGTGACCGATCGGAGCAGTGTAGCACAAAAGTGTAGAAAGTGTCTAACTTTCCGGCATCCGACCGACCGACCGGAGCCGCCTCTGACTGTCGGACCACCGCCAAGACCTTCACCATTCTGAGATCTACTGTTCTAGGTGAACTCCGCCACCATTCAGTTGCCGGAAAAGCCGCCGCCGAAGTCCCAAAAGCGCCGCCGCGTCACCCTATAAGCGGGTTTGTGGTGCCCGTTTACCTCTGACTGAGTCCGCTTTCCTGCCAGGTCCGTGTCAGATCCATCTGCCCCACAAATTGTTAGACCCGCGAACAGACACGGACCCGTGATCGTGTCCAAGACCCGCCCTGTGACCCGGATTCGAGTTGGCGCACCGTGTACCACAAGCAGACTGGCGTACGCATAAAGGAAAGACAGCCTGCGCACGCCATCCGGTCCGGTCCAGTATTTATTTGGTTTAAACCAACCCGGAACGGCCCGGTTCAGTGTATTATTGTTCCAGAAATAATTTGAAGGCATTATAGATCTTGGATTGAGCCTAAACTTGCTACCCCACCGTTTTTGGACGCTCTGGACACATTGGTGGGGTCATTTTAAGATTTAAAGAGCAGAAGGGGATAAATATTGGCATTGGAGTAAAAAAAGTGGCAAAATTCCACTATGATGTGTAATGTGTAAAAATCGAAGGAAAATTAGTGGATTGTGAGCACATTCTCACCGTGGACTGACTTAGGGATTGAACCCTAAGGAACCACGTAAAAAATTCCCTGCGTGTCATTTCATGTGTTTGTAATATTTTCTATTTCCATCGCACTATCTCTTTGCGCGGCAAGGGCGCCTCGGTCCCACCGAACCTTTAAACCTCGAATCACACAAAGAACCGATTCGAGGGGGCGGACGATCCCGCGCCCGAACATATATATATAGGAGGAGTCTGCAATGTGCTGCCATGATTTGGCAGCGCATGTCGCTTAAACAAGAACCCTTTTCCTCTCCCCCCCCTCTTCCCCATTTCTTTTCGACTTCACACCCCACCGGATTCCACCGCCCCTCGGCCCTAGCCCTGCCCGCAGCCACAGTACCCCACTACCCCCGACCGCTGCTACGGCAGCTCCCCGCTTTGCTCCACCACCCCCCCACACACCCCCTGCCCCGGCCAGCGCCGCGGCCCACTCCCCCTGCCCTTGCGTGTAGACGCCCTTCCCCTTGCCCCCACGCCGCGACCTCCAACCCAGACGTGCGACGCAACAACAGTGTTGGCCAGCGAGCGGCCGGACGTCGAGGTCGCCGACGTGGGATGGCACGGCAATACATGATGGGAAGAAACAAGGGGAGGGTAGTTTTGTAATAAAAACTTGACTCGAGTCAGGATCAAGTCAAATTTTTACTACGAAATAATTTTTTTATAAAAAGATAATTTCGCAATAAAATTTAACTCGAGCCTAACTCAGAGTTGAATTTTTATTATGAAATAATTTTTAAAAAAATAAAATAATTTCACAATAAAAACTTAATGCAGTCTACGACACAAGTCAATAATTTCGTAAAGTAATAAAATTTTTACGAAATATATATTACAAAATAAATTTTAAAAAATAAAATAATTTCGTAATAAAAATTTCAGTTGATCCCGTATGAGGAGGGGCCGAGTCATGTTTTTATTACAAGAATTATTTTATTTTTAAACAAAATTATTGCATAATAAAAACATAACTCGAGTCGGGCTCAAGTCAATTTTTTTTTACAAAATAAATTTATTTAAAAAAATAATTTTGTAATAAAAATTTGACTTGAGCCCGCCTTGAGTTAAATTTTTATTATGATAATAATTTTTTTTAAAAGTAAAATAATTTCATAATAAAAAACTTGACCTTGTACCGACTCGCGTCAATATTACAAAATAAATTTAACAAAATAAAATTTTCGTAATAAACACGTGACTTGGCCCTTCCCCATGCGGGATCAACTAAAGTTTTTATTATGAAATTATTTTATTTTTTAAAATTTATTTCGTAATATATATATCGTAAAGTTTTTATTACTTTATTAAATTATTGACTCGAGTTGGGACCGATCGTGATCACAAAATTATTGTTATTTTTAAAATTTTTGTAACAATGACTCACCCTCACTCGAGTTAAGTTTTATTATGAAATAATTTTTCTAAAAAATAAGATAATTTTAGTAACGAAAAAACATAACTCGGCCCCTCCCCATGCAGGTTCAACTCAAGTTTTTATTACGAAATTATTTTATTTTTAAAAATTTATTTCGTAATATATATTTCGTAAAGTTTTTATTACTCTACGAAATTTTGACTCGAGTCGGGACTACGTTAAGTTTTTGTTATGAAATTATTTTATTTTTTAAAAAAATTAATTTCATAATAAAACTTAACTCAAGTAAGGCTCGAGTCAAATTCTTATTATGAAATTACTTTTTTTAAAAAATTATTTAGTAATAAAAATTTGGCTCGATCTTGACTCGAGTCAAAGTTTTTATTACGAAACTACCTCCCTTGTTTCTTCCCCCCTATGTATTATCGTGCCACCCCACCGCTGGCGACCTCACCACCGGCCGATCGCTGGCCAACATTGTAGCTGCATCGCCAACGGGGCTGGGGGCCGCGGCACGTGGTGCGGGTGGGGGGTGGGGGGGATGGTGGCAGCATGAGGGGTGGGAGGGAGCAAAGTGGGGGGATCCGCCGCAGCATCAGGCGGGGGCGGTGGGGTATCGCGGCTGCGGGCATGGCCAGGGGTGGGGCTAAGGCTGAGGGGGTGGGGTGGGGGCGGGGCCGGGGGCGGCGAAATCCAGCGGGGGTGAAGTAGAAAAGAAACGGGGGAGGGTGGGAGGAAAAACGGGATCTTGTTCTGGGCCATTGAATTTTGATCCAACGACTTCAAGCAAAATACGTTGCATGCGCTGCCAAATCATGGCAGCACATTGTAGACTCCTTATATATATATATATATATATATATATATATATATATAGATAGGGTAGCGCTATAGTGCGTTGCCCTATTTTGGCAGCGCCAATGCGCTGCCTATTGTGGACCGTTGGATCTAATCCAACGGTCCACAATCAACCTTCACAATTCCTCTCTCCCCCCCACCAATTTCAGCCTCCCGTCGCCGCCCCTGCCGGCCGCCGTCGGCCACCGCCCGCCGCCACCCCATATCCCCGTCCCGCCGGCCACCCCTTCCCCCACCCTTGCCCCCACCCCGCTGCTGCCCCTGCCCCCGCCGGCCCTGCCCCCGCCAAGCTCCTGCCCTGCCCCTGCCCCCGCTTGCCGCCCCAGCCCCCGCTTGCCGCCCCAGCCCCGCCTGCTGGCCAGCCCATGCCCCCGTTCGGCAGCCGCCCCGCCTTGCAGGCCGCCCTGCCGCTCCGCTTGCCCATGCCGGCCACCCCTGCCCTCTGCCCGCCGCGCCCAGCCACCTGCCCCCTGTCCTCGCTCGTAGCCATCACCCCCCCCCTCCCGCGGGTGGCACGGCAAGAGAGAGCGGGGGGAACATGAGAAGGTAAAATCGTAATAAAAACTTTACTCCGGTCCTTGACTCAAGTTAATATTACGAAATAAATTAAAAAAATAAAAATTTTATAATAAATACTTGATTCGATCTCGCACGAGATCGAGTCAATATTACGAAATAAATTAAAAAATAAAAAAAATTTATAATAAATATTTGATTCAATCGCACACAAGATCGAGTCAATATTACGAAATAAATTTAAAAAATAAAATAATTTTGTAATAAAAACTTTATTTGGTCCCACACAAGACTGGCGCACCATATTTCCCAGCAGGCCCATCCAACCCCGAGGTGGCGACATTGTTGGCCAACGAGCTGCCGGCGGCAAGGTCGCCGGCAGGGGTGGCGCGCCTAAACAGATGAGGTAATAAATTTTGACTCGCTCCCGACTCGAGCGAATATTACGAAATAAATTTTAACAAATAAAATAAAATAATTTTGTAATAAAAACTTGACTAGCTCTAGACTCGAGTAAATATTATAATTTTGTTAATTTTTTTAAAAAATTTATTTCGTAATATTGAATCTGGTCACGAGCGAGTCAAGTTTTTATTACGAAATTATTTTTAAATTTTTAAAATTTTATTTCATAATATTGACTTGAGTAGGGAGCGAGTTAAGTTTTTATTACAAAATTATTTTATTTTATTATTTAAAATTAATTTCTTAATATTGCTCGAGTCGGGAGCTGGGGTGACCGAATCAAGTGTTTTTTAAATTTATTTTGTAATCAAAACTTGACTCTGTCCCAAGCGATATCGAATCAATTTTTTATTATCAAACAAATTTATTACAAAAAAAATTTAACAAAATAAATAATATCGTAATAAAAATTTGACTCAGTCAGACTCGAGTCAATACTATGAAATAAATTTTAAAAAAAATAAAATAATTTCATAATAAAAACTTGACTCGGTTCTCTCCAAATCGAGTCAAATTTTTATTACAAAATTATTTTATATTTTTTAAAATTTATTTCATAGTATTAACTCGAGTTATGGCTCGGAGTAGATTACGAGTTAAATTTTTATTATAAAATTATTTTATTTTATTTTAAAATTTATTTTGTAATAAAAATTTGGCTCGAATGTGATCGAGTAAAATTTTTATTACCATATTACCCTCCCCTGTTTCTCACCCCCCCTCTGTTTCCGCGCCACCTCACCGCCGGCAACCTCACCCATCCCAGCCGACCACCTCTCGCCCGTCCCTGCGACCACCCCCTCTGGCCGTCCCCGCCCGTCGGCTACGAGCGATGGCGGGGGTTGGGGCGGCCAGCAGGGGTTGGGGCGGGGTAGGGTTGGGCGGCGGCAGGGCTGGGGAGGCCAGCAGGGGCAGGGGCAGCGGCAGGGCGGGGCAAGGGCGGCCGGGAAGCGATCAGGCGGGAAATTTCATCGACGGGGGGGGGTGGGATGTTGTGGGCCGTGATCCGACGGCCTGCGATCAATGAGCTGCCCAGTGCACTGCATTTTCACGCAGCGCACTGTAATATAATCGTATATATATATGTGTGTGTGTGTGTGGAAATAAGTTTCTTGTACTCCAGCACAGCCATCTTGGCTGTGCTGGAGTTTGATCTTGGCCGTTGGATTAGCATCCAACGGCCAAGATCCAAAAAATGAGGGGGCCGCCGGCGCCGCCGCAGCAGCGACGGCGGTGGGGGCGGGAAGGGTGCCCGGCCACGGCAACGGCCGGGGGGGGGTGGGGGCAAGGTGGTCGCGGGTCGCCATGCGAGGCGCTGCGCGGCGGGGTGGCGGGCGGGGGCCGAGTGGGGCGCGGCGGGGACTGGGCGGGGGGGTGTGGCATTGCGGGGTGGCGGCGGGGGACGGGGGGGCCTCGCGCGGCTTTGTGGCTGCGGGGCAGCCGCCCCGACGGGGTGGCGGTGGTGTCGCCCGGCGGCGGGCTCGGCAGGGGAAGAGGCAGGGTGGCGGCGGGGGATGGGGGCGTCGCGCGGCGGGGTGGGGGGCGGGGGACGGGGTGGCTGCGGGCAACGGCCTTGACGGGGTGGGGGTGGGGTGGCTCGCCCGGCGGCAGGGTGCGGCAGGGGAAGAGACAGGGCGGCTAGATCCGCCGCCCCATTGCCGCGAGGGGGGTTACGTCGCCGCACCGTCGGCGACGAGCGGGGCAGGGGGTGGCATCACGTCGGCCAGGGTGGCAGCGACGCGTCAGTCGGCGGCGGCAACGATGCCACCAGATTTTTTATTTTTATTTTTATCCAGCCGTTGGATTAAATCCAACGGCTGGAATACTGCAGCATAGCCAAAATGGTTGTGCCGCAGTACAACATTCTTCTCATATATATATATATATATATATATATATATATATATATATATATATATATAGGAGAAGAATGTTGTGCTAGTAGCACAGTATATATATATATATATATATATATATATATATATATATATATATATATATATATATATATATAGCTCATCTGCTATAGGGACAGCCCACAATCCATCCTCTATTTCCAACCCCTTCTCTATATTTTTTTATGCCTTCCTCCCTCCCCACCGCCGGTTTTTGCCACCGCCCCGGCCCCGCCCTGCCTGGCCATCACCCACACCCAGCCACTGGCCCTGCTCACAGCCTGTCCCCCACCGCCACCATTAGCTACAGCGGCAACCCCGCGTCGCTTCCCCCTCACCCCTCCAAGCGGCCACCTTCCTCCCCCCACGTTTTCCAGTTGGCCCACCAACCCGCGAGGCGGCGAAAGCGTTGGCGAGCGGGCGGCCGACGGCGAGGTCACCGGCGGTGGGGTGGCGCGGCAAAATAGTGGGAGGAAGAAATAGGGGAGGATATTTTCGTAATAAAAACTTGACTTGAGTCGGGATCGAATTAAGTTTGTATTAAGAAATAAATTTTAAAAAGAATAAAATAATTTTGTTAAAAAATTGACTCGATCCTGACCTGAGCCAAGTTAATATTATGAAATAAATTTGAAAAAAAAATAAAATAATTTTATAAAAAAATTTTACTCGATCTCGACTCGAGTTAAGTTAATATTATAGAATAAATTTTTAAAAAATAATATAATTTCATAATAAAAACTTAATTTGAATTGGGATCAAATCAAGTTGCCCAACCATGCAAGGATAATGGTTTGGAGTCTTTTGACAAGTAATGGCCTAACATCGAGTAGAAGGGGAGAAACGTGAAGGAAAAACTTTCTGTGGAAAAAAGACAGAAGAAATTATAGGAGTCTTAGAAGAGGAGAATGATATTTTGTTTCCTTGCTACTGCTCACCGCCCACTTAACTTCTTCTCATTCCCCTCAACACACGTTAGCTACGGTTGTGAGCTGTGGTTACTCCGAATCACTACCTCGCGTGACAAATGGATACGTATGCACAAACCTTTGACTGGCTAGCTAACTCGTGGCTCGAAAGGCGCAAAGCTGCGGCCCATATGCAAGCTACTTAAGATTTTGACATGTATTTCCCCTTCTGGCGACCGTTTTGTATCTGGCTACTGTACGTAGATCGCTTTTTAATGAACGTAGATAGCAGAAGGTGAAGTGCACCCGAAGTGGACGATTCAAGAAACTAATCGGCGTTTCAACCATGCCATCTGATGTTGGTAGCAACTCCTCTTCGCTCACCGTATCCTAATCTATCAAACTTTTCCTCTTTCACGCCACTCCATTCTCCAACGTACGACATTGTATAATCATGGACGCTACCCTGTTTTTTCTACAATTCAAATATATATATATATACATAGCTTGCATGTCTTCATCGTCATATCCCACCCGTCCCGTGCAAACTTAATCGCCTCCTCTGCGACTTGATCACCGCTGTCATGAGGATGAAAATTTGCTTCTTCTTCTTCTGGGTTTTGTTTTCTTTCACTATGGATCAATGGGTGATGATGATCAGACGTCTGATGTTTCTCCTACTTGTGAAGAGCTTCCTCCAGAGTACTCCTTCGGTATAGGCGATGGGTACTCAGTAGGAGAAGGCCCAAAATGCCGGCCACTGCCTCCACCGCCGGACACGAAACCCGTCTACCCCATTGACAGGGACCTCCTCCATGTTGCTCTCAACCTGGAGTTCTTGGAGGCCGAGTACTTCCTGTTCGGAGCTCTCGGCTATGGACTCGACTGCTTTGAGCCGGAGCTGGCCAAGGGTGGCCCCCTCCCATCGGCGCCCAGCAGGCCGACCTTGACCACCTCACACGGGCCATCATCGAAGAGTTTGCATACCAAGAGGTTGACCATTTGAGGTACGTACTTATAATCAAATCTGTGAACATTAGAAGTAACGGGTTCTTTGAAATGCTTGCAAGCTATCATGTTATCAATATTTCAGGGCTATCATTTCTACTGTGGGCGGGTTTCCGAGGCCTCTGCTGAATTTGAGTACGGACAACTTCGCAAAGCTGTTCGACGACGCCGTGGGATATCGCCTGCGCCCTCCATTCAATCCATACAACAATTCTCTCAACTATCTGCTTGCTTCTTATGTGATTCCTTACGTGGGTCTTACTGGATATGTGGGTGCTAACCCGAACATCTTAGGCTTTGTCTCAAAGAGAGTAAGATCATTGGCGTCCTTATACGCATCCTTATTTTAGTATTTCCGTTCCGACGTTTGAGATAGACGGATTACCATGGAGATATTTGCTAAAAGATCTGAGACTATACTTGGTAAAGTAATTAAGAAAAAGGGTCGTACAAGAATCTTATTTTAATAATAATAATAATAATAATAATAATAATAATAATAATAATAATAATAACAGAGAGATGACAAGTTGGTGGCATGAATGACCCAAAGAAGATGTATATGAAAGTGAGTCACACAAAAAAAACAAATAGATAGAATGTGGATATTAGTTTGTGCGCTATTCTTGCAGTTGCTAGCAGGTTTACTGGGGGTGGAATCAGGACAAGATGCAGTAATAAGAGCACTGCTGTACGAACGCTCAAGGTAGTTGTTGAGCCTTATGATCTCACTGTGGCAGAGTTCACAATTAGAATCTCCAATCTTAGAAACAGATTGGGCATGTGTGGGATCAAGGATGAAGGCCTCATTGTTCCACCCCAGCTGGGTGCAGAGAACCAAACATGCAGCAACATATTGTCCGCAGACACCTACTCCCTGTCGTATGCTCGAACGCCTGCAGAGATTTTAGGATTGTGTACGCCACCGGAAATGAGAGGAAGCCCGGGGATTCTATCCAGAAGGCGCAAGGGTAGAATTGCCGAGGAGTTCTTGGAGTAGTGCCAGAGCCCTAACGCAGATCAGGATAAATCCAAGTCGTTGCCTTGACTACCTTGTCACGTTCCTCATCTATCATACCAGAAAATGCGAATTCTGTATCCGCATATACATATATATTAAAAATAAAGCATGTTAATAGGTAGTGCCCCTGTAGTACAAAAACACATTCTAGATGAACTTCTTCTCACAAAAACTATGTATGGAAGAAATAAATTTGCCAACATCAATAAAACCAACAGGAACCATCAAACATGCAAACTAACAAAGAAGATGCAGATTTTAGTAGTGAATTTCATTTTGCAGAAAATAAGTAAGGCAATGTTTAAGAATAACCAAGCAGAATACAGGCAAAAAATGTATAAGAAAATTGGAGAGAGCCTAAAAGGCATTTTTGTATTCCAGCAACAAAAATCACTTTTCTGCAAAATAAGATGCATTTTCCTAGATTGACCTCACCATTAAGCGTTTTATATGGATTCCAGACAAAAAAACACTACATATTTTCTAACTTCACATGGACATTATCTAGCACAATCTCGCGAAAAAATTGATCGAATTTTTGGCCTTCCAAGAGAAGGCAACAGAAAAAACCTACAGTAAACTGCTACTCAAGCCCTTCAGTATATCACTTCAAGCCCTTCAGTATATCACTGCCATCAAGCAATGGTAGCTGAGGCTGCAGCGAGGCTCTCCTTGCCTCCTCTATAATTGAGGGCTTGATACTCTTGCCCTTTGAAAGAGAAACCCCTTTGTGCCTTTTCCAATCATAAACACATTTCCAAGCCTGGTTGCCAATTCACGACCAGTTGCATCCTGAATGTGAATCGTCTCAAAGCTTCCCTTGTGCTTCTCTCTGTTCTTGATCACTCCAACACGGACTCTGTTACAACCACCAGTGACCACGATCACATTACCGACATCAAATTTTATAAAATCAACAATCTTGTTGGTCTCAAGATCTACTTTAATAGTGTCATTAGCCCGAATAAGTAGATCTGGATTGCATATTGTTCGCCCATCATGAGTGTTGAGATAGGGAAATCCTTTCTGGCCAAACTGCACAGACCGGACCTTGCAAAGCTTGCACTGCAAAGAATAAATAGCATCATTGCCCTCAGTGCCAAACCCTTAAACTAACAAACCATAATAGAACATGTTTCACATAAAAAGCCTCCTTACTACCATCCTCTGCACTTAGAACTTTCACCATAACAACTATCCTCCAGCAGAAAACTTTAATATTTTCTATGGTTGTTTACCTACGCATGTAGAGTAAATTAGCTCCACGAATGGATGGATAATCCACAACAGTGTTTTTAAAAGCAAGCTCAACAATTATAGTTATTATATTAACAAAAAATACTGAAAGGAAACACCAATCAACTGTGAGTGCAAACTTCATCCCTGACGGTGTGCAAGCGAGACCTTCCCTTGGTATATCATAGAGAAGTTTAAAGTTCTCATTAGTTTTAGGAAAAGACACCACATCTGCAAGAATAAAAAATAAATGATCCATCAAAAATTTAGTCCAACTAACCACCAGCTGTAATGGCTCTACAACAAATGCTTAATTCAGCATCTATGATATATTCCACCCACCCCTCCCCTTCTAACAAAGCCTCACGGAGCAATTAATAATGCCAACCACCATGAGTTCGGTTCATACCCTTATACAATCTTCGCCCCAATTGCAACTATAATTTCCAGCTATTTACGATTAAACAGCCAAAGTAGTTCTACCATTTTCTTTCACATCTAAATGTGTACTTTAAGATGGCCTTGTCAGTTCTGACTTTCCCGTCCACCAACATATGACGTTGCATTAAAATGGGAATAACTTCACTTCATGGTATGTGAAAGCATACTTTAACTTGTTCGTGAGAGTAAGAATCAAGGAGTAAGCATTCTCTAGTTTTGTGAGGACCTGAAGAAGGTTTAGGCGCCGGCAAGAACCAAAAAAAATCATTAAACAAGCCAGCGCAAAGAGCAATGGGATATAATAAAACATCACCACGTATGTGAGTTTTTTTTTATAAACTTACAAATGTTTCGCCAAGTTTATCAAGCATCCAACTCTTTGGAGCGTTGAGCCGCTTCAAATGCTTCTTCAAACTTCTAGCATGATAGAGAAGGATAGAGCACTAGCAACAACTGTTGGGATTAACCAAACAAACCAAATACAAATCTCCTTATTTCAACATATAAGGATTAAAAGTACTAAGTAAATAGAGAGAGACGACAAGATAATTTTACGTGGAAAACCCCAAATTTGGAGAAAAAACTATGGGGCAAATAACCAGATCAAATTCACTATATCACAATTTTGATACAGAATAGATCCATTTGAGAACAAACTCCCCAATACCAATTTACTGTACTTTCTACAAAATTTGTATAAAGTCGTAGAAGACAATAAAGAGAAGAATATTACAGATTAAGAACTTGGCGAAATTACCATTGACGATTACAAGCCAATCTCAACAAAGCATCTACCTTTCTTCAATCCACACAATTTCCTTTCTCCCTTTGCAGTAATTTTCTCCAAAACTCAAAAACCAGAAAAAATTAAAGAAGAAAAGCGTCGTACGTTGCTTTTATCCCTTTTAACTAACCATTGGAAAATCTTAGTTTTTACTCAAAACAGGGTTGTAAGTTCATGTATTTACGGAGGAGGGACAACCCAACCACAACAGGGTAAATATTTCTATTAAAGGTAAATTAAGTGCAACATTAACCGTGTCATGACAAAATATTCCTAAAGTTCTCGCTAATTAGGAAAAGTTAGTAATGCCTAAGTCATAAACATTTGTCATCCTATTTTGAGCTTCCACTCGAACTCTGGAAGCCATTTTACAGTGCGGGTTCACGAGAGACGACAAGCAAAGGTTCCCATTGCATCTCAAGGGAACAAACTTGAGTTACTTGACCCATAATTTTCAAAATAACCTACTAAATTCCTAGAAAAAAAAGCGGGAATATTTTATGTCCAAACTTATTATCGCATGCGTACATAAAATGCATATCCAAATCACAATCCTTATAGCCAACTTGAAAACGCAAAATCAGGAAACTTTATGATTGCTTCCAATCACCAATCAAGTACACATCCATATGTGGGGAACATCTCACCATACTGTTGCTTTTCAGTGTCGCCGCCGCAGTGCAGAGATTGCTGCCAACCGGCGTTACGGCGTTTCTAGGCGGGGACGGTGGCAACCAAAACCCGAGTAGGTAGGCGGAGTCGGATTTCGAAATTTGCTGGTTCGTTCGTTGGACTATGAAATGGGGCTTTGATCGCCTTGTTGCTTTATTGGTTCTACTTCTGTTTTACTTAATTTAAAAAAGAATTTATATGCCTCGAGCCTATTTTTGTGATTTTAATTTTGTGTGCTTTTTTTCTCTGAGATTCTATTTATGTGTCTGGTGAATGTAATTGCTCAAAGTTTTTTCAGGAGCAATTAGAGAAAACAGCATGAATCGGGGATTAGGGAAGTTGTTCGTGATTCATGTGAATGAATATTTCAAAGTCGACCAACTATTTTATGGAAATGCAATGGGCTCGGTTGATTTGTTTAATGAAGATACGGAATGAACAGATGAGCTTCCTGTTCATGTCACAAGAAATTGAGACATTAACTAACTAGTGCTTAGCGTTAAAATTTTTGGGTTCTTGAGCAAATTTTCACCAAAACGGAGTTGACTATATGTGCATCTACAAATCGAATGTATTAATCAGTTGTCAAGTCTGTTGGGCCCTATGAGGCTAAATCTTATTAGCTTATAGAAAAGATAAACCAAGGAAAATTAACACCTTGATTGTCGTTCATGATATAGCACATAAGAACACTACGATCAGACCGAGTACTGATGATTACTGCGTACATAATTCATAAACGATGCATGGTGACTAGATCAGTACATGAACAGTTAAACAAAGGATTGAACTTAGAGTACTGAACAGTTAAACGAAGGATTGAACTTAGTCATGGCGAATAAGAGGGGACCCTTGGACTAAAGAAGCTACCGAGGACCTTGGATTCGAGCAAGGCGAGAGCAGAGGAAGATTTGATGCACCTCGGCGTCTTGTACTGGTTGATCGACCCGCCGCCATGCCCAATGAACAAGTCCATCAAACTATCAAATGAGCCACCCTCCAACAACCTTATCTCCAACGCCCCTACCGACCGGTCGGATGCCCGGCACCGCCGATAGATGAAGCCCAACGACTCCTCCACGGCGGCGCAGCACTCGCGCAGCACCTCCTCCCCCACCGCCGCCGCCTCGGACGAGGTGTAGGCGATCTCCCAGTAAAGGACGTAGTGGCCGGGCACGGTGGATGTGTCGGCGTAGCTGGTGTACTCCACCAACAGAGCATTGTGAGACTCCAGCAGCTTCTTCGCCTCGCTCACGCTCTTGTGCAGCTCCTCCTCGTTCGTCTTGTCGGAGTCGATGCTCAGAATCACATTCCGGCGACATATGAACCGGAACTGCGGCGCCTGGTTGTAGAATCCCACCACCTGCAGCACATCCCCGATTCTATACCTGTTCAAACCTGCTCATGCACACATAATTAGGTTACTTTCCACAATACATCAATACAAAGACTCCATCAACTTTGATAACGAGCTACTAATTAACTCAGGTGATTGAATCTTCTGATTGAGGAATAAAATGAGTAGGATAGATACCGGAAAAGGTGGTGACAACGAGCTCGTAGAAGCGACCGAGCTTGACGTTAACGAGGTCGACGAGGCGATCTGCAATATTCATGGCCAGGTTGTGATCTAATTTTTCGTCGTCGCCGGGTTCGACCCCGTGCTCGAGAGGGATGAACTCGAAGTAGGCCATGTTGGGAAGGAGAGTGTAGGAAACCTCGGCGGGGGAGCAGAGCGGGTTGAGGTTGACGCCGAAGTAGCATTCGGATGAGGCGTACATGGTGCACACCAAGGGTAGCTTCCCGCCCGAGTAGAACTCTAGCGCCGGTACGTACTGGGACATGGTCCCGGTCACGATCACCTCGATGTACTTCGCCCTCGGCCAAAGCCGTCCGATTATCCCCCTCCATGATTTTGACGAACAAATGGATTCGATCTCATCCGCCAGATCCGGATTGGGGGAGATGATCAGCTCCGAGATAGCTTCCCGACAGGACAGGTCCGTTATAGAAGCGCACAATTTTCCCGTCCGAATGTTGTCCACGAGAATTGCCCAGTTGTGTTCTAGAAAGGTAATTGCACGGAGAAGACCAGACGCGAATACGGCGGAGAGACGGATGACAGATAACCGGTGAACGAGGCCGGAAAGGAGCTGGCAGAACATGCTTTGCTGGGTGTCGGTACAGAGGATGGCCGCAGTCGGGCTCGTCAGGACGTTGAATGGATCGAATGGCCGGCATTTGAAGTGTTTGCTTTTATAGTAGCTGGTCAGAACCGGACGAGCCGGCAGACCAGATGAAGTCGTCTTCTCGGACTTGGAGAAATAAAGGCACATAGCTTTCCCTTGGTCCAGCCCAGATACATACCTTGATGTAAACAATATTATTTATTTATAAATAAAACCCAAATTGTGGGCAGGCAGGACGGTGTTTTTGTCAGTCTACACCGTCAGTTGTATAATAATTTGTACGAAATTGGAAAGTCAAAACTCGGTTGGAACCTAATAGCTTATTTACAAAATTTTGGCTCCTCCCCATGTAGACGCTGATGCGGACGCCACCATTGATCCTCAGGAGATGCCGGCGTCCCCGTCGGGATGTGCCCTATATTTGCTGCCACTTTTTTTCTGATTTTACCAAACTAACCTTACCAGGCAGGGCAAAATAGTCCAGAACTAACTTCCACATCCTCACCCACAACTACAGCCTATAAACAACAACTTGGAAAAAAGGATATATATATATATATATATATATATATATGTATATATAATGTCGCCCGTGGACGGAATTGTTGCCAAAAAAGTGCCCATTTTCATATTGGGTCACACGCCATCTCCCACTAGCTATTATCCAAACTACTCGTTATCGGCCAATTTTATAACAGTGGGACTATATCAGGCAATCAGCTTTTTATTCGGACGAAAAGAAAAGAAAACGTCCTCGTAAAAGTTAGCCAGAGCCTAGATCCTTCTTGTACCTTATGTCCTTAAATCGAAGCCTCCATCATATCCATCACAACCCACCAAAAAATCCATGTTCTAAATTGCTAGTCCCTATCCTTTCATCTGAGCCAATTATTATTTCAATTATCAATTCCACTACTTTCTATGGTAGCTTGCTTTTTTGTTTCATTAATGACCAATCAGTGAAGAAGAAATGTTAACACTATTGATGAAATGCTTGTTCTTTTTGTACTTACTGATTCATGATGGGCATAATGAGATTGTAAACATATGTTCGACGATCAAGATCCTCTGCGATTGAAGGCATCAGCTTTGGTTCTCCTCCGGAAGTCCCCGAACTGTTCTAATAAATGAAATTAGTGTCCGTAAGGAAACTGCAATGCTATAGCATGCAGCCTGAAAGCTAATTGCAAATGAACAAGCAAATATGTGAAATATAATAAACCGTGCACTAAAGTAGATATGCACAAAAACGAGGACATACTACGTACCTCGCCTAAAATTGCTTTCATTTTATCATGATTTTTAATGTTGCCTATATAAATGTGTGTTTAACGAGAGCTTATAAATTTTATATATGCATGATGTGGCTTGTTTAATTAAGAGGCTAATTTGGCAAAGATGTGTATATACACATGATGCTGGCAAAATTTGAGCTGCACCTCACTGCGTCCGGACATGTCGTATAAGAGGTATAAGCTTATAACTAACAATTAATTAGTTAAATTAGACGACTATACTACAAAAAATAATTAATGACATCAGTAACACAAGATCCGTCGCTGATGTGAAAGAAATTTTGTGACTATATTTTTTGTCCACGTAACTACAAGATATTAACATATAGTAGCCAGTATAAAATATTATTATAACATTAATTAATATGTAGGTAACGACTTTACCTTTAGCAGCAAATAATACTCATTTATTTACGTCATTTCAACAATGCAGGGGGAGGAAAACACTATATCTCTAATAAAACAGGACCTATGCATAATCCTCCTTCCTGAGATCATGTCCATGTTGCTGCAGATACTAGGCAAACTTCATTAAAAAAATTTCCATGATGAGCTCAAAAAGCATACAGCCTTAAAGCTTAAGGTCAGAAAGAATAGAACCTGATCAACATCTCTGTGATGGGTTGCCCTGAGATGAGGGAGGAATCCGCACCATTGGCGATCTTTTGTATGTATGGCCTTATACCAGCGTAAGTGATCACAGGGACATGGCGTTTGAAAGCAGATAAATCAAAATTTGCTCTATCAAAGTACTTCTTCAAGTATACTGTTTCCCCATTTCTCTCCAATATCTCTTGAAGAATGCTCTCTTGCACCTCACCAGCCTGCTGTGTTAACTTCTCTAGCTCTTTGAGAGCATTCTCTCCTTTGTTCTTTAACTTCTTTCCATCCATAGAACCGAAATTGCACTGTCACACTCTCCAAATGCTCTAACTCCTATTTCCCCAGAAATCAGTCCCCATTGAGGCTATGCATTTCTATGTATATATAACACGAGGAAAACTAATTAATTTGATCTGCCGACCTAACCAATTGCCTGCAAAGGGGAGCCAATGTGAATCTTTTTTGGTGACATGACACCAGGATTGAAACTTTTTCGGCTGTTGTGCAGCCAACCATGGGACAAACCAATATTCTTTTGTCCATATTGAAGATTGATAGTCAGAAACTTTGTACGGGAATTCGAAACCCGCTTTGCCATCCATACATTGCTGATCCAAAGCTGAGAAGGCTGAATATAGATAATTAGCCGAACGGATTCTCCAACTTCTATTGTATGGCCTCCATTTTTTTATATCGGCTGCTGATATATAAACGCAACTAAAGCAGTATATCTCATGATTGATTGCATTGGAGTGGCTCACAGTCCACCTCTATTTATCGGAAAGTGAATGTACCATCTTATATCTCTAATATTACCCAACTATGTAGTTAGCGTTGTGATTTAAGTCTCTAAATCCCTTGATCTTAATTATATTTAGATAAGATTAAATTATAACAAACAAATACGAAAAATGGGCAACATCAATTATGCCTTGCCTTCTCCCCTTAATTTGAAACTTCTAGCATATATCCCCCACCCCATTGGAGGTACTTCTTTGTACCATTATTTTTCTCCAAATCATTAGCTTATTTCTTCCTTTAGTGCAAATTTTTTAAAATAATTTCACCAATCTATGAACCTTGGACTTATGCAAAAAATTCTTTTATTCTTATATAAACTTCTCTTCAAAAACTTAAGAGTTTTCCTACCACTAAGAACTTCATACAAGGCATCAATTTCACATTTGTTGTTCACTTTTGTGTGACCATGACATCACCATCACACACCCTTAATGGAACCATCAAGAGTAGAAGTCACACTATTTTTGGAACTCTTCAAAATCGTCCTATAGAGGTTGCATCCCATTTATCTTGTCACAACAAGATCACATTTGGTTAACTCTCATTCACCTTTGGCAAATTTTGATGTATAACTTGAATCATCCACATCACCGGTTGACATAAGGTTCATCCTCAGATCTAGAACATGATGAATATAAGTTAAAATCACATTATGACCCAAATTGGTTACAACCCTCGTATCCCCTATACTAATCACCTTAAACTTGTCATAATTTCTCATATTTTTTACACCAAAATTTTCGTTTTTATATATAGTAAAAGATCTTTTATGAGGTGTAATTTGAAATGAAATTCCAGAATCTACCACCCAATTTGAACCATAGTGAGCCCTACGCTCATGGAAATAATTAGAAATCACTACCAATTTATCAAATATAATTACATTGGCATATTTCTGTTTTTGGTCCTTATCATTTTGTTTAACTTCAATAAGTTTCCTACAGTGCTTCATTATATAACCCACCTAAATACAATAATTACACTTTATATCATCTTTTAGCTTAAATTTTCCTTTGCCCTTCTTATTATTACTTGTAACTCTTGCTTTATCATTGTTCTCCTCTAAAATCAAGGCTTGCAATCCTAAAGATAAAGTAGTTGTCTCCAATAACTTCTGTCTTAGCTACTCTGACAACAATGATGTCATCACATAATTCATGTCAAATTTAATAACATGATTTAGATCCAGTATCAAATTATCCCAAAAATATGACATCGAACACCAAAGTAGAGTAGCATGTTCCTCCTCATTAATCTTTACATCTATTCCCAATAAATCATTAAAAAGAGTATTAAACTCATTAAAATGTTCATGAATTGATAGACTATCATTTATCTTCAAATTGTATAGTTGTCTTCTCAAATAAATCTTATTCGCCAAAGATTCATCGTCATTTATCTTTGTAAGACTCTCCCACAATATTTTTGTTGTTGTATTAGCAATTTGTAAATTAGACAGCACGTTATCATCCCAGACCAATCAAATGTCATCTTAGGAATCTTATCTTTCTCATCAAAATGTATAGCTTTCATACCTTGAGGTTTCTTATCTTTACCCTTTAAAGCAATTGCACAATCATCATTAATTTAAGTCACATCTATTTTTACTTTCCACATATAAAAGTTCTTCCTATTAAATTCTGGAAATCAAATTTGGTTGTGGATTTTCAACCATCATGTCAATACAACACAACACCACATAATTGATCTAGCCAAGCTTTGATAATCTTAGGTGTATTTGGACATGATTAAATAATAACAAGCAAGTACCAAAATAATCACAAGCAATAAACAAATCAAGCACACCAAATTTACGTGAAAAACCTCTAAATCAAAGGGGATAAACTACAGCCTAAAGCAAATTCATTGTGATTATAAATTCCTTCTACAACCACCGTTTCTTCTTTTTCAGTGAAAACCTCTCCTAATATGAGTAAAACTATTCCCAAATGCAAATCAAATATAATCCCCTATAAATTGTTATAAAAAAAGTAGATAACCTAAGAGATCACAAGTGTTATTCTTAGTGGAGTACAAAAACTAATTGATGATCCAGTGAAGAACTCAATTTCAAAAAAGTAACTTTCCCTCACAACTTTGAACCTCTTTTTCTTCTCTCAAAGCCAAACCCTAGGCATCTCTCATCCCCTCATATCTTCTTCTAAATTGGCTTCTTTTTGAAAAACCCTCAAAATAATGCTTAAATACATTGAAAATACATTCATAATTTGGATCTAGGTCAGACCCACGCTGCCCTGGCCCTGGGTACAGGAAAGTTAGGGGTACTTTTCATCCTTTACGAAGTCCAAGTGCCCCTCTAGGTGTCCGAACGCTGGGTTGTGGCGCTAGGGCACTAGCGAGGCACCAACCCAAGACATTGCCATAGGTATCTTCTTCCTTCATGGACGCCACCGATCCTTTTCTCGCTTCTTCATGCCACTATTTTCCCCATCGTCATGTAGGGAAGAACAATATGTAGGTTGGTTAATTAGTCTCATATCTAATATTTATTAATGTAAGGCCCAATATGTTAGTAGAAATGCGCTTCTAATCTTTAATTTGGTTATTAGATTTTTTAAAAATAATTAAATTCATCAGTTTGTAATAATTGAATTGGACCATTGTAATATGTTTTTAAAATGATTTGTGCAACTAATGATATTATAATCGGGCCATTTTTTTTATTATTATCAACAAAGAGGAATGAGCCCATAAAACAAATAAGAAAATGAGTTGTATGAATGTTGTGTCCTTTTTTTGTCATATCCTCCCAAATTGGCGGAGCAATGCCAAGGTTTGGTTTTTTTCTTTTAATTTTCCCAAACAGAGCATTAGTAAGTAACTAGTCATAAACCCCACATAATGCATGGATTTTATCTTTACAAATAGGCTAATATTATAATTATTAAACATATAAATAACCAAGTTAATAGTTTTTAATATAAATTTATTATTTATAGTTAATTAAACTATAAACCTAAAATATTAGGAAAGCATCTAAACTATAAAAAGTAATAAATATAAATTAATTGATTCTTGTAGAAAAAATAAATAGGAAGGAATATCAAAATTTAGGATGATTCATGTAAAAAATCGCAGTAAGCTTTTTGGAAAAATCATTAATGAAAAAGTTCCCAAAGCAAAAAAAGTAATTATTATACTTATTTCCTTAATATCTAATGGACAATTATTCATTGCATTCATTCTAATTATTTGTATAATTATTTTTTCAAGGTTTTTCTAAATCTCTAAATTTATATAGTGCAAACAATAGCTTACCGATATAAAACTCTTTGAATAAACTATGACCCATTAAAAATTTATCATCCTTTTACATCTATAACTTTTAAAAAAAAATTACAATTATTTTTGTAAAAAGGTAACTTATAACAATTTAAAGTCATATTTTATAATACATGTAACAATTTTAGTAGGAAAAATCACCAATAAATAAATATAGAAATGTCAAAAAAGTGCCCAATGCAATTTTTTGTATATGTTTTGAAAAAAATATTTTACCAATCAAAATAAGAAGTATTTTAGGAAATATTGTTGATATATTTATAAGAATAAGATGAGATATAATTCTTAGACAAATGTTATGATGAAGAAAAGGTGCATCCCTTTAAAAAGGACGCTTAATATTTGAAAATAGTCTATAACCTTAAGAAAAAAAATATTTATTAGGAAAAATATATGACATTTAGAAGAGTTATACTCTTTAAATGACATCGTTTAGAAAAATTCTACTCCTAAAAGTCATCCCTTTAGAATTAACCTCGTGAAGGCCTCGCCTTAAAATTAACTACATATTTTGTGCCCGAGAAATTGGAAAAGGCTTTAAACAAATACTGTACAAATTTCTTTCGACTCTGGGTGGTAGGGGATAAGTAAGTTACCCTATAGGCTATGGGTTGTGTAAATAATAATTCCTTACAACACTTATGGGGTTGGCCAAAATTGTCTTGCAATGACTTTTTTAAAGACATTGAAATGTTCATTGATTAGTTGATTTAGTTCAGTAAGTTTCGTGAAGATGCCTAGAGTCTAAATGGTAAACATGGAGGGCAGCAAGAGCTGAAAGGTACTTTGGAAAAAATAAAAAGAAAAACGAAACCACTCAAAGCCACTTATCGATGGACAAAGATGTGTCATAGATTGCTTAGTAAGATTTCATTTATCCCGCACGTTACACCCTCGACTCAAGTACTATAGCCAATTATACGTTGCACCCAAAACCAAAATCGATAGACATCACCGTACAGAGACAAAAAAATTTTCTAACGTTGCAGGAGACAATTTCAGGTTTGAGTGACTGGTAATAAAATTTGCGCACGGCCTATGCGAGGACACATCACCGAACTGCAGCGAAATTATTGCTTGGCTTGGTCAAAGCACGCTAAAAGTGTGACACCAAGCACTATCAAGTATCAACAATAATTGGGCAAATCCACAAGCAAATAATTGGAGATTCTGGACCCATGGTGTAGACGTGTACTTTTGCGATCCAAACGGTGCTACTCGATCGGATTAGTGTGACAAAACATCGCGTTGAAATAAATCTAAACGAACGCCACGAGCCGTGGTTGTCAACTTTTGAAGCCATTTAGCACCCTATCCTACTGATTTTACGTGTTGTCAAGCTTTTCATTTTTTTAAAAAAGCCACAAACATAGTCGACAATATTTGACAACAACGATTAAGAGGAAAAGGGTGAGCTCAGCAAAGAGTTCATGACACTAATTATAATTTAAAAATTCAAAATTAAAACTTTACTTACCATATTATAGAATAGTGTTAACTCCAAGTCGATTCAAAATCATTTATATTAATTTTTTAATTATATAAATAGATACTTGTATGAAATCAATGTATATTATTTTTTTACACTTAAAATTTATAATACCCCAAATTTGACTTGTTTACGAGCCAAACTAAAATGTTATGGGTTATTAACTTAAATCGGTCTAACCTGAATCTAACTTAAATGAATTTACTCTTAACCTCTAGAAGATATATCTCGTAATGTATACATGTGATGCAAAGATCTCTAAGAGGATACTACTTGAATGACGTAACAAACAATTCATACTCAAAGACAACCACGAGAAAATCGATAAAATTTTAAAAATTAAACGGATAGGTTTTCCTTAAGAGTGCAATAAGGGGTCAATTTGTCAAAATAGTAATATATGAATATATATATCTAAATATCACACACAACACAAAACATTCATTTTAGAACATAATAATGGCATATCAACAAAATTATAATCATAAACTAGGTCTTAACTCTTTTGTTGATTTTATCTGTCATATTTATTATATTCACAATATCATGTTCATAAATTGAGTCTTGACGTATTTACTTATTTTATCTGATACACCTATTAAATCATTTTAATATTGTTCAATCATTTTAACATCAAACATTGCATTATCAACTTGATACATCATAATTAACAATCCAACATATCACACTAGGTTGATGTATGTGTATATAGCAATTACTGCTCATCCATCTAAGTTGGCATATCATACGTATGTTCTTTACTTAAATAATTAATAGAAAATTGTTACTAATGAGTGTTATTGTAATGACCTACCTTAACTGGCTAGGGGTTACCTTAAAAATACAGAAGATATAAAAATAAAAATGCAAGCACATACATCATAACATGACAAATAATTATGCTTAAAGTACAATGTAACAAAAATGATTAAATATGAAATTTAAATATCTCTAAGAATTTATTAACCATAATAAATCATATTATATTAAATATAACATGCAACAATAATATAAGGTAAACTAAGTATGTAAAAGTAAGTCTCGCAGTTTTCAAATCGTTTCTCACAGTCAAAATTATAATTCAAATAATATAAAAAAGAAGTCTAATTTTATTTATTAATTCTTCTAATTTAAGTTGGTAAGAGAACCACCAACCACACCATTAATTATCAATCTGAAGGTGCTCACCTGTGGCCACAAAGCCGCCTTAGTGATAAAACCCCACTAAGTCGTATAATTATATGATACAAATCAATATATTTTATATTATTATATATCAAGTCTTTTAATAATTATGACACTATAACGAGCTTAAATTATGTTGGGAGGGGTGGTCGTCTCATCTAATTACAATCTCATAAAAATAATAGTCGAACCGACCGACTTCAACTATAAAATCGTAACTCGAATCACGGGTTTTACAAAATTGATAAATATATAATTTATATTACTTAAAAATATTAATTTAATTAATATAAAAAATAATATATTTTGATAACTTTTATAATTTAACTTGAAAAATCACCTAGTAAAATCAATCATTATAGATTCGTGGGAGAATTTTTGAATAAATGTTTTAAAAAAACGGTGGCATTAATTACTAAGAACGTATGAGCTTGGGGATCCCCAACAGTTCGCTGCCTAGACTTTGTTTTATTTAGAAGCGGCATTTTAATCAAACGGCCACAAGTAGATCACATCGGATAAGATCGATTATGAAATTGCATGTTGCATGCATTGCAAATATCGAAAACAATCAAATATCATTAGAATATAAATTATTCTGTCATTTCGCTATCATCGGTCCTAAAAATATCTAGCTTCACGCCAATGAGTAAAGCTTCCGTGATCAAGTAAGAAATATGGAAAGAAAAGAGCAAGTATAATGCACAGACTTATAATTAAACGAAACAAATTTACTCGCGCCAATAGTTATTCGAATCTGGCACTAGTGAGATGGGACGGGAAGCCAGCAGGTGGATTAGAAGGAATTGCGTATGTGGGAGACGAACCACGAAACAGGCTTGCGAACAAATAAAAAGACGTAAAAATCCCGTCTGATTTGCCCGATGGGACGCAAAATACATTACCATCGACATCTTTGGGACATAGTAGGCCTGTGCTGCCACGTACAGGTTCCATTACTACCTGATATCTGACGAGGATTGGTAATGGCCCCAAAAAAAGAGGGCAACACCGGTGGTAATAAAGAACAACAGTTAACTGTCAAATTCTTCTGATTAAGGAGCAAACACCCAATCGTGCCAAAAAGAAATGTTCAAATCAGAAGATTACTCGGGAAATATCTCCTTACCATATACTTAGCTAGATAGAGAATCGGCCTTTTACTTTACCATAAATTCTCTGCCATTGCTCGTCCAGGTGAGCTGGAGCACGTTCAGCATTCCGAAATGATGATGCTCCCCATTCGCAACATAGCCTTCACATTGGTTCTTGCCCGACCATGTTGCGAATGCAATCTTTCCCTCAGTCGAAGATCTTATCCTGTGAATAGGTTTCACTTGTTTTATTGGTACCGTCTTTCTCTTTCAATGGAGCACATGTTTGCAGTGCCAGACATCAACCGATTACCTGTAGGCACTACAATAAAAATCCACTTCCGTCGACGACAAGGAGTAAGCTAATTATGGTTAAAAGATCATCTCGACCGTGAGGGAAAATATTATCAACAAAATATTTTTTAAAATTGTAAAATTATCTCTAGAAATATAATGTATATTAATTTAATTTATAAATTATATTACCGTAGACAAATGTACATTTGAGATTTTTTTTTTAATTTTTAAAATAGCCAACGCTAACCTTAAATATGTTTTATAACTTATTGTAGACAAAAATAATATTTTTTTTGTAATGAGGTGCCCTCGTTTGAATTGTGGCATGCATTTTTGTCGCTATAATCATTTTATTGTGTTTATAGATGGATAATAAGAGCTAACCAAATTAGCTCTTTCAATCCGTAGACTCCTTGCCATGATTGAGGCTGGAGTATCATCATGTAGTGGTTTCCTGAAAGTCGTATATGATGAACAGCGAGTTGCTCACGACAAGTTGCAGTGTCTTACAAGCTCTCTTCTTCTTTCAATTATCAAAAAAATAAAAATAAAATCTCTTTTTCATTCTATGTCCTTTCTTTTTTTTCAAGAAAGTTTTATTAAGATCATTTATAAGTTAGATTAATGATCTTAAAATCTCGATGATCAGCATAAGAACTTCAAAAATGGAATTTATAGCACTTAGGTTTTGGACACATAAAAGTTTCAAAATTTGAGTTTCGCTAGATAAGGGCTTCATAATTTTTCTCTATAGGATTTGTAAATTTATTAGACTAAAATTGCCTCTTGTGCAGTTCTTTTTTCCTTTTTCCTTTTTTTTTTAAGATGGTGGCCAACTATTTCTTTTATAAGAGCTAAACCAGCCGTTCTCCATCACCCGGTCACGGTCATCCCATTTGGATAGCACTAACTTGGTCTTGCCACTCTCAGGGTAGATGTGCTATTGTCTGGCTGGGTGGGGTTTACCGGAGTTTACTTTTTATTTAAATAAATAAATAATTGCAATATGACCGAAGGGCATTTTGTCACGAAACCCTGATATGGCTTAAAAAATTATAAAGATGGAAATTCGGATGAAACATTTTATGGGGTACCTAGCACCATTTTTAATGACTAACATCAAATACTATTAAGTCCGAGGCTAAATAAAAGTGAGCGAGCATTGCCAAAGTCCATATCTTATTAAGGCTGTTAAAGACTCAAAATCATTGGAGTTGAACATGTACATGTATCTTTATTTTGTATCTCAATGTCGATTTTATACCTACAATATATTTACTTCTAAATTTTGAAGTTGAGTATATTTTTGCTAAAAAAATTATTTGTCCTTTAAAATTATTTTTTATCTTAAAAATATAAATAAATAAAAATTAAGCTGATTCGAGCTTAAATAATTGAACTCGACTTGAGTTGAATTGTATTAAACTCAAGTATGATTTGAAAATAAGTAAGTTATATACTTGAACAAACCAGATTGCCCGACTGGCTCGATTAACATTAAGACCTTTTGGTGGCTTTTTTTTTAATAAAATAATAAAAATAATATAAAAAAAAGATAAAAGAAAAAAACATTCCCATGTCGGCTCCGGTGGCCCAAACATGTTGGTGGGCCGAAGCCATTGGGGTTTGGTGGAGGCGAGCAAGCGGGGGTGCACGCTCCACGTACCCGGCCGGCGTTGCAATCCTAATGGGGGAGGAGCACCAACGTGCTCTCCGATTGGTTTTTGGCGATTCCTCCGATAGCGACGCCGACGACGACCTCCATGTTCCTCCCCTCCGGCGTTGCAATCCTAATGGGGGATGTGCAAGTGGTTTGTCCGAGTACCGTACACCTGTCGATGTGCTAGCCCAAAGGATTCGGTCTAATGAACAAGCGAGAAGTTCAAGCCTATCCTGGTGTTATTTTAATTAATCTCGAGGTGATGAAATATTTGATTTTAAAGAACAATCGAGATGTTCAAGCCTATCCTGCACTAATGTTCAAAACGAACCGCAATTGCTTGGGTGGAAAGAAAAACGATCATTATCATATTCATTTGAACATCCCCATAATGCCAGAAGTTGGTTATTATTTCCTGGTTTACTCTGCGTTCTGAATCTTCTTGATCAGCTGGCCATTGATTGTAGCACTGTCTGACTTGGTTTACTCTTGACCTGTCATGTGCGCTGATGTGATAAGAACTAGGAACTATACTAGTGTTGGTAGAACTGTGGAGTTAGAATGACCCGAGCGATCCATGTCATGGGTGTATCCATGCTGAACTACACAAAAAGCGTTTTAGATCGCCACACATTGAAAATGACCTTTTATGGCATTTCATTTTGCCACTGAAACATGTGAAGTCAGTATCCAATATTTTCTATTACTCTCGTGGGAATTGTTGTAGAGCTAATTACCATTTAGTAATCCTACGGGCTGCCGTACATTCCCTTTGATTTTTGTTTTTTCTCTTATCAAAGTAGTTAAGATTATATTGAACGAAGAACAACAGATGAGAGTTTGTGTCTCTTTGCCGTATTGGCTTACGAGAGCTACTAGGATATGTTTTGCAAAGAACAAAATTGAGCTGACAGTAAGGAAACGAAAGTAAAGTGACTTTAACTGATTTTGATTTCAACAGAGCAGGCTATGAGAAAATTTGCTTCTATGGTTGTAGCTAAGATTATTCCATCATTTCTGACATTTAGTTTGATCAACACATGAAGATGGCTAGTAAGTTCATGGGAGCAAGTTTAGTTTGATCGACACATGTTCTAAATTTTAGAGGACACCGTATAGTAAGTTGTTTGCAGTTGGTGAAAGTTGGTTTGTTTAATGCTGAAGTAAAATCTTAAATGACTCGTTTAGCGTGTAATAGTTGTAATTGGTCTGAATGGTTCAAAAAACATTAGATATTGTAAGTTGTTCGCCGGTTTCGATTGATCACTTTAGTTGTAGGAGTCAAGCGTTTGCTTTTTTCAATCTTGTTGGTGTGTCAATTTCGACTATTGTACGGGACCACGGGTGTATATACGGATACATATATAGTGGGCTTAGTTTGTAATTAGTGATTCTAATACAGAGATTTAGTAGAAAAAGATTTAAAAGGGTAGAGAAATGTAAAAATTGGGAACTAGTATAAATGGAGAAAGATGTATTGATTTTAAGGAATGAATGAAAATGTAAGTTCCCTAATCCTTCGTCTCTTGCTCTATCCTATTCCCTATCTTCTCCTTTAATTCTTCTCCACGTCCATCTTAGATCTTCGTTCTTCAATTTCTTCTCCAAATTCTCTATCTTTAAAACTGGTTGTATCTGAAGCAGAAAAATTTGGGCTAGAAGGTGGCATCAGAGCCTACGATCTATTCTCCGTAATATGAATCGAACGTAAATGAAAAGAATTCTATCTCTTCTTTGATTACTATTCTTCTGCCTTTTCTCAACCATTGTGTTCGTTCTCCTCTTTCCTTAAAATCCCCTTACCTTCTAGGTTCTTCCATTTTCTTTCAAATCCCTCGGATCTTTATCTTCAAATTCTATTCATCTCTACCTGAAATGTTCGTCACTTCTTTTTTCAATCTAATCTCTCTTATTTCTCAATTCTCTCCCTCTTGTCATTTCAACCTTCACCATCGATCAATTTCCTCAAATTCTCATCATTACCACCCTTCCAATCCTAAATTCTTCCTTTTATTTCAATTCTGTTTCTTCATCCTTCCTAATTCTTCGTATCTCCTTCACAATATTCTCGATCTTATTCCCATCCTTTAAACTCTTCTATCCCTTTCACTTCTTCACTTCTTGTAGTTACCCTTCAGGTTGTCAAAAAAATAAAAAATAAAAAAAGCAGAAAATTTTTGAGTTAATAGATGTGGATTGACTTTGATCTTGAGTGATTAATCAGTGGAAGTTGGGCTAGAAGCAATAGATGTTTTCATTATTATTGCTGTAATTTTGTTGCTCGGGCATTGAATTGAAATGAATGGGAGTTGAGTTGCTTATCCAATGGATCATTCGAAGCATTATACAGAGTTTAACAAGCTCATACAAACCAGAACCAGTTGACGGATGAATTGGATCAGTGTTTGGATTGATTAAAGTCACAGTCTTCGACGTGATTTTTGTTCGCCTACGTTGCATGATTTCAGAGCACAAGAGAACTTCATGGATGCCGTTTTTACCTGTACGTATGCAATCTACATGCTTGACGAAAGTCTTGACTGCAAGAGATTTTTAAAAATACACCAATTGTTTGTTTGGGATCTGCAAGAAATTTTCTTTTGGTGTGCACTTACATTAAATTGTAAGATATGTGGTGTAAAGAATGGGTTGCTTGCTATTCATAAACTATTTTCAACAACCCAGGATGCAACCGTTGGAAGCAACATAATGCAACAGAGCCATCTAAATGCTCAATGGTGTCTTGTTTTATTGGTGTTAGTAGTTATATTAAAGCCTTATAAATCATTGTATTTAGCACTCTTTTTCTCGTGGACAAGAAAATTTTTTAAAGGGAAGAAATAATGCATATACAGTGGGTTTAGTTTATAATTAGCAATTCTAATAATAAAATTTAGTAGAAAAAGATTAAAAAAGAGAAGAAAACGCAAAACTTGAAAATTTATATAAATAGTGAAAGATTTATTGACTTGAAGGAATGAAAGAAAATGTAAGTTCTTTGACCTTTCCTCTCTTGTTCTATCCACTTCCTCTCTTCTCTAATTCTTCTCCTTGTCTGTCCTGTAACAGTCTTCATTCTTCAACTTCTTCCCCAATTCTCTATCCCTAAGGAGGACCGTATCATGTAGCCGATGTAGGTAAGTTTGTCATTAAGGTGAACTTAGAATAATGAAGATCAATGTAGGCAGCATTTGTAATAATATTGCAGGTTGCTTGACTGTTGTTGCAAGTTGCATGGGGTGGTTAAGTGAGATAAAACGAGTCGATAGAAGTTGGGTGTAAATCAAATACAAGCAGAGGACTGGACAGATAACTCTTCATTTGCCTTCTGGCTTCTACCCCTTAATCCAAAATGTTGATAATAGTTGAGGAAAAGCAGGAAATTTTCAATGTTACAGGGTGGTGGGATAATTAATTATAATTATCTGGGATAATTAATTATAATTATCTGGGATAATTAACTATAATTATCAGAAAAGTGAAAATTTTATTATAATGACAAAATTTTCTTCCAATTTTTTTTAAAAAACAATTACTTGCGTGTCATTGGTATCCAAGCTGCTTGGTGAGGTGGTGGCGGCAAGATTTAGTCTTGAGGCCACAATCTGATCGTCCGGGCTATGGTCTATCGGATCCTAGCTACGCGACCTTTAGGCCGGATCTAACTGCCCCTTGAAGTTTTTTAAAAAAAATTTATAAGTGGGCGTATTTTAGATAATTGACTTTTTTTAATAATTATACTTAATTGTCATACCACTTGATAATATCGAAAAAATTCTTCTTTTTTTGGGTGAAAAACTCATAATAGTTCTTCTTGTCAATTCAAGTACTAATAGATGCAATTTGAATAGGATGATAAATTAACCGATAATTTGAGCCAAACAAAACTCTTAAATTTCTCAATAACCAACATACTCAGACAGAAAAGACATGTCACACTGCTCTTAGGACGTTGATTTGTAAGTAATACTTATGTGCATTAGATGGGATAATAATATCGATAATGGATAATGCCCGATGACCATTAACCGTCCAAACAGTTTTCAAAGTGGGTACCTAACCATTGGGTAGGGTTGCTAATTGAGCGAGCCAGCTCGTGAGCATTTAGCGTTCGGCTCGGCTTAACTCGACTCAAAACTCGAAACTCGACATTTAAATGCTCGACTCGAACTCGAATCTTACGAGCCGAGCTTGAGTAAAGTCGTGTTCGACTCGCTCGACTTGGTTGTAACTCGAACTCGACTCGTAGTTCGACTTGAACTCGACTCGATAAAATAATATAATAATATAATCTTTATATTATATTTTATTTATTTATTTATTTATTTATTTATTTATTTATTTATATGAAATATAATAACAAAGAAGCAAGATACTTGAGATGGTAAATATTCACCTTGATGACTTCAAGCAGGTTGTGGGTTCAAACCACATTGGCCTCATTTTTTAAGTGAGGTACTTTTGATTTTTTAATTAAACAGTTTAAGTTTCATTCGAGTCGAACCCCTACCATTGGGGTGATGCCATTGGGGTCAGTTACGTTGGATTTAAATAAATATCACTTAGTTTACTTAGAATGAGTCAAATCAACAGTCGGTACCCCTAAGCCAACTCACCACTTAGTCCTTTCATTTTAAGAAAAAAATATTACTTAATCACCCGTGACATTAACATTGTTAGATAAACACGTTAATTGATGACATGATGGCCTTTTAACCAGTTAACGTGTGACGCGACATACCACATTAGAAAATAAAATTAATTTAAAATAAATTAAAATACAAAATAAAAACATAATAACTAACAGAAAAGTTCTAAGAAATAATAAAATATTTTATCTTATTTAAATTCCCACCGTATATCTAAGTTTCAATCCATGTGTAAGAAAGTAATGCAAAATATTTCATCTTGCATAAGGTGAGAATTAATAAGATAAGATAATTTATTTTAGTGTATATATATATATATTAATTTAATATATATATATATATATTAATTTTTATTATTTTAATAATAAATAATTTGGTTTTCTAATGCTGCTTTAACTAATTGCAAGTTTATCACGTCATCAATTAATGAAGTTTGTTTAACAATATTATTTTGAAGGTGATTAGGTAATTATTTTTTCCAAATGAGGTAGTTTAAGTGATAAGTAATGAGTTGACTTAGTCCAAAGAGGCTAAGTGATAATTTAACTCATTCCCGGGCCTAAGCGATATTTGCTCTTGTTTTTATTATTTGTCCGATCACGATTAAGTAGTAATCAATCTAAGAGGAAGGTGCTATAACTTGGAATATGTTAATTAACAAATTAATTAAAGAGTTAGGCATAGCTTGTGTAATTAAACAACTTTAGCGTGATTGTCTGATGAATGACGTATCATTGTACTTTAAACGTTAAAATGTTCTTCTATACGAACTGATCCTTCTACCCATTAATTATTTTAGTTTGTAATTCAAATAAATTGTTCGTGAAAGTAAATAAATGTTTAAAACCATCCAATACTCTAACTTTTGTCTAACAAAAATCTTGTTATTATATATACTTTTTAATTGTTGCAATTTAGTAGATTATATACAAATAAAAAAAGAAGATTGTTTATAACTTTTTAAATTAATCTAATACTTTTAACCGTTTAATTTTAAATTTTAAAATAATTATAATAAAAATTAAATTTTAAAACATCTTTAAACTTGTACATTTTTAAAAAATACCTTAGTTTATAGATCATATTGGTGTCAAAATAAAATAAAATTTTATTAACTTATATTTATATAAACCTAATTATATTGGATCACTAAAAAAATCAAAATAGATATATAACTTATATAAGATAAACGCATAAATTATTTTCCATCAAGTGATGGACATTGAGATTTGGATTTTGAATCTAAAGGTATATCACATGTTTGAGAATGAGTTGGGTGGGACTAACTCTCTTTTTCTCTCCCTCACAGTCACTCATATATATATATATATATATATATATATATACATATATGTATATATATTACAATCGGTGGGAAACCAAGTCAAAAGAAGGATGGCCAAGTTTTCCTGAAAATCAAACGTGGAATCAACCAACCGAGTCAGGCCGGTTTTGATCCGATTGATCTCGAGTTAACTCGACTAGGAGTTAACTTGGTGTCGGGGAATGACGGGGCAAGAGGGTGGCCAACGAGGGTTGGGAGCGATAGTGGGTAGTGACAAGGGGGGGGGGTGTATATCAATTGAAAAACTCGGTGGGAAACCGAGTCAAATGGCCAAGTTTTCTTGAAAATCAAACGTGGAATCAACCGAGTTAGGCCGGTTTTGATCCGATTGATCTCGAGTTAACTCGACTAGGAGTTAACTTGGTGTCGGGGAATGATGGGGCAAGAGGGTGGCCAACGAGGGTTGGGGAGCGATAGTGGGTAGTGACAGAGGGGGCGGAGGGATCTAGGCAGATTAGACAGGGGCGGTAGCATCGGGAATCTGGGAGATAGAATTGGGAGAAAGAAATGATTAATAGTATTTTTGTAATTAAAAGTTGATTTAACTCCAACGTCAAGTAAAAAATAATAACCCACTTTAAATAATTTTGAAAAAATTTAAAAAAACGAAAAAATAATATAAAATATAATATGTACTATAACATTAAAATGTTATATTTTATAACTAATAACCTACCGATTTTGATTGATTCAAGTAAACATACCGATTTTGATTGATTCAAGTAAACATATTTTTGTCTGATTTTTAATAAATAAGTCCAATTCAATAACTATCATTCTAATTTGATTCAACTTTAGATTCTTAATTTTTGCAACTATGATATATATAGACGTGGGTATAATTTATTTTATATTTTTTTCGTATAATAATATTAATATTTAATAATGCTAGACTCGACTATTTGTCACTGAATAAGTGGGCCTAGTAAATGGGCCTAGTAAATGGGCCAAACTCTCGAGATCGTGGTGGGTAGGTACTCTAGGCCAATGGGCCTACCCAGCCCAGGTTCGAACATCGACGGCGACAATCGGAAAAGTGAAAGGATTCGTCGGGGATTGATCGTCGCCGGTGGAATAAGAGAATCAAAATGGCGAACAAGGTGATCAGCCAAATGGGTCTTCATTCTCAGATTGCCAGCATCTTCGCCGCCAAGGTATCTTCTTTCCTAGGCCAAACTGTGAAAGATTTGGTGGTAGCTCGATTCAAGTCTCAATGTAAAGGATACAATTGAATGAATAAGTCTAAATTAGGCATGTTATCAATGTAAAGGATACAATTGAATGTAGAATTTTTGAATTAGGATATGTCTATGAACTGACATATAGATGTCGTGCTCATCAAGTCTTTGAGATTGGATGTATAAATACATATTGTAATCTTTCTTGTTGATTAATGAAAGTTCAAATGTTCTCATGGTATCAAAGCAGGAAGATCTCTATCTTCTGCTTCTTTCTTATTGATGTCGTGCTCATCAAGTCTTTGAGATTGGATGTATAAATACAGATTGTAATCTTTCTTATTGATTAATGAAAGTTCAAATGTTCTCATGGTATCAGAGCAGGAAGATCTCTGTCTTCTGCTTCTTTCTTCTTGATTGAATGCAAGTTTCTTGAACTTACCTCGTCTGCATTACTCTGCTCCATGACAGGGACTCTGCTTCACAGTTCTGCATTGCTTTGCTCCACAACTGGATACTCCTTTTCTCACAGTGATATCCTTTGCCTTGCTGAAATTTCATTCATTTCAATTTACTATTGATCCAAAAGGCAATGGCTTTGAGGTGAATCTCATCGATCTGCTATTGTTGTACCAAATATGGACTTATTTTTTGCTGATCCTGTTATGACATATCAATGGTTTCCTAACTATAGTTCTCATTCCACTGTATTTAGTTCAACGACTCTACAATGTTTGATGAAATATCCCTATCTTATTCATATTCATACACCTTTCTATGTTACTCTATGGCTTTATGCAAAGAATTTTCTAATGTGTGGAATCTCAGATTACTAATCTCATTAAGTCTTGAGGATGTATTGGATTTTTGGATGGAACAATTCTTGCACCATCTCAAACTATACTTCATCAGTCGAATGATTCTACTAATCCCACTACTCAACTAGTGCCAAATTCAAATTATTTTGCTTGGAAGAGATCTGATAAGTTGATCAAAAGTTGGATATTAGGTACCTTGAGTGAAGAAATTTTAGCTCAGGTTGTTGGAATTGATTTTGCTACTGATGTTTGGAGTGCATTAAAATCTAAGTTTGTAAAGGCAACGGTGGATAGGGAACTTGCTCTAAATAATCAAATGCAAGTTATTAAGCGTGAGCATTGTGATTCTCTGGATGACTATTTGAGTAAGTACAAAATAATCTATGATGAACTCGATGTTATTGGAAAACCATTAACTGATGATCGAAAATCATTTTGGATGCTCAATGGACTGGGAGCAAACTATTAGATGTTTACAACCATGATTCTCAGGCCTCCCTTACCTGATTACCCTGAAGTTTTATCAATGTTAAATAGCTTTAAGTCACGTATTATCCTTCAAGCTGGAGCAGAAGTTGTTTCTCCAGTTGCCTTTGCTGCACATAAAAGTCAAAAATCCAAATTCTCTGGTTTTTCCTCTAATAAACGAGGATTCACTCCAGCAACTGCTACAATGCATACAACATGTTCCAATGATTTGGCATTCACTCCTAAGCAACCAATCCGCAATGAAGAAGAATTAAAAGAGGCACTTAAATTTTTCAAATCAGTTTGTCAAATCTATCTTAAGCCTGGACATAATGCTCACAAGTGCTTCAAAAGATTCAACAAGGAATTTAGAGTACCAACTCTTCAATCTGATTCAACAAGTGCCTTTGATGCGTATGTTCAAAGACAATTTTTACTGAAAATCAAATGTTTACAATCTGATGGAGGTGGTGAATTCATGTCCACACTGATGCAAAATTATTGTTTATCCAATGGTATAACTCATCAGGTTTCTTATCCATACACACCTCAACAAAATGGTAGAGCTGAAAGACGACATAGAACAATTGTGGAAGTTGGACTATCCTTGCAGTTTCACAGTGATGTTCCATCTCAATTCTGGACACACAGCTTCTCAATAGCGGTTTACATCATGAATCGCAGGCCTTCATCAGTTTTACAACACAACATTTCTCCTTATTTTGCCTTGTTTAAAAAGCATCCTGGCTACTCCTCTTTCAAAGTCTTTGGCTGTTATTGTTATCCCTATTTAAGGCCCCAAAATGGACACAAGTTTTTGCCAAGATCACTACCATGCGTTTTTCTTGGATACAAGTCTTACTACAAGGGATATTTATGCTATCATAATCCTTCCAAGAGGTTCTTTACATCTAGGGATGTTATTTTTGATGAACATGAATTTCCTTACAAGTTGTTCTCTCAGCACAAAGATTCTTGTTCAAAAACTAAATTGACAAATTTAACCTACATGGATTTGGTTCCTTTCACAATTAATAAAATAGACACAAGGGTTGTTAGCTCTCTTAATACTAATCCAACATCATCCTCTTCAAAGTCTTCTATGCATCAATCCAACACTGACTCCTTTGAATCAATAATTCCTATTGTTGAGGCTTCCTCATCTATTCCTTCTACCACTGTCGAAAGTAATAATGTTGTGGTACCTCTTGTTAAACCTCATCACTCCATGCTTACCAGGTCAAAGCTTGGTGTTGTTAAACCAAATCCAAAGTATGCACTACTGGTGACTACCAAACCTAAAGATATTGTCATAGAACCACTTAGTGTCAAAGAAGCTCTTCAACATCTAGGTTGGCTTCAAGCTATGCAAGAGGAACTTCAAGCCTTAGAAGTCAATCAAACCTGAGACTTGGTACCTAGAACTTCTGATATGAAAGTTATAGGAATTAAATGGATTTTTCGTGTCAAATACAATGTTGATGATACTATAGAAAGGCTTAAAGCTCGCCTTGTTGCAAAAGGTTACAATCAACAAGGAGTAGACTTCTCTGAAACCTTTTCTCCTGTTGTAAAACCAGCAACTGTGGGTTCTGTTCTTTCTATTGCTGCTGTAAAGAGATAGAACATTCTTCAATTGGATGTTAAAAATGCATTCTTCCATGGAGAGTTCAAGGAGACTGTCTATGTTTCTCAGCCACCATGGTTCAAGAATTCAGCCTTTCCCACGTTTGTCTATAAGATTAAGAAAGCCTTATATGGATTGAAACAAGCTCCACATGCTTAGTTTGATAAGTTTAGCTCCTTATTCTCAAAAGGCTTTCACTCTAGCACTGCTGATTCTTCCTTGTTTGTTCTTAGAAAGGATGGTGATATGGTTGTCTTACTCCTGTGTGTTGATGACATGTAATCACAAGAAGCTCTTTTGTTCTACTTGATAGATTTTTGCAAGACTTGAACAATGAATTTGCAATGAAAAATCTTGGTCAGATGTACTTCTTCTTGGGTATACAAGTTCAAGCTAATTCTCATGGATTATTCTTGTCTCAACAAAGATATGCTATAGCCATACTAAAAAAGGCAAGATTACTTAATGCAAAATCTTTATCAACTCCAATTGTATATAAACTAAAACCACCCGATAATTCTCCTCCATTTCATAATCCTACTCTATATAGACAGCTTGTTGGATCCCTCCAATGTCTCACATTTACACGACCTGATATCTTGTTTGCTATAAATTGTGCTTGCCAAAATATGGAACAACCAACTGATTTCCATTTTTCCCAAGTTAAGAGAATTCTCAAATATGTCAAAGGCACACTCGATCATGGACATTTCTTATCTTCTCAAACTAATTTATCTCTCACAGCCTATTCTATTTCTGACTGGGCAAGATGTTCTCAAACACGAAGGTCTACAACTGACTTTTGCACCTTTTTTGGATCAAATTACATTTCTTGGTCTGCAAAGAAATAACCAACTATCTCTAGAAGTAGTACAGAAGCTGAGTATCGTGCCATGGCTACTATTGCAGTTGAAATCACTTGGCTTTCATTTCTCCTTAAAGATCTTCACATTCATCAAGCGTCTTCACCAATCTTATATTGTGATAATCTCAGTGCTTTGCAATTAACTGTCAATCAAGTATTTCATGCTCGCTCCAAGCATATAGAGATTGATTATCACTACGTTAGGGAGCAAGTTGCTTTGCACAAATTACAAACTAAGTATGTTCCCTCCTCAGATCAGTTAGCTGATGTGTTTACAAAAGCATTACTGCTTCGTCCTTTCTCTGCAAATGTGTTCAAGCTTGGCATTTTCTCTCTGCTTCGCTTGAAGGGGGATCTCAATGTAAAGGATACAATTGAATGAATAAGTCTAAATTAGGCATGTTATCAATGTAAATGATACAATTGAATGTAGAAGTTTTGAATTAGGAATGTCTATGAACTGACATATAGATGTCATGGTCATCAAGTCTTTGAGATTGGATGAATGAATACAAATTGTAATCTTTCTTATTGATTAATGAAAGTTCAAATGTTCTCATCAAGAACATTCTTTTTTTGCATGTTTTGTGTGGTAGGATGCTGTCGCTGACAGAATTTGAGCTCATGGAGCTGTTGGACGTTGGTTTGGACCAAGTAACATCTGCCGTTGCGCACATTAGCAAAACGGCTTGTGCACCTTATCAAACTGTGAAGTATCACTTTATTTGCATATTTAATAACTACATTTTTGTCTTGAGTATATATATATATATATATATATATATATATATGGATTTGAAGAAGTTCGTACTTGTAGGCCTTGGTGCTCATGGTGTAAAAGAGGCGCGGTGGCCGTTTAGTGGCTTATCTTCCTACTTCTTTGAAAGGGTTAGATGATGCCTTGTGTGGTGGAATCCCATCCGGTATGTCGACAGAACTGGTTGGTCCTGCAGGGATTGGGAAGACTCAAATATGAGAATCTTCTGAGTTTACGGGCTTGTTTTATCAGGTGGGACTGCTCATTTTTAAGAATATTGACTTCATTCTGTCTGCAGCTCTGCCTAAAGCTGGCTTTATTAGCCGCCTTGCCCAAAAGCCACGAGGGGCTTGATCGCCATGTTTACATCGATTCAGAATCCAAATTTAGCTCTAAAAGGTGACAACATATATATAGTATTAGATATTATTCTTTCAGAAACATTTTAATCTGGGCTCTGTGTTGTTTTTTACAGGATGTGGAAATTGGAGCAAACAGTTTTCCTGAAGTCTTCTCTGCAATAGGAAAGGCACAAGAGTTTTGTTCTATCAGTGTTCACAATTTTTCTGTTCGTTTCTTATTTTTATTACTCCACTACATTCCTTCTTCCAATTGTCGAATGACTTTAACAATATATGAATTATTGTTCATTTCGCAGAAGGCTGGTAGGATTATAGTGTTTAAACCTTCAATGCTGTCTGAGTTCACAGGGAGGTGATGTTTTTCTGTGTCTTTAAATATCATGGAGAGATGAAGCTAATCTCTTGCACAGCTATTTTTCAGTTGCCTTCATAAAACATGAGTTGAATTCTACAACCCTATGGGATTTATACATACAAAATCTAATAATTTCTGATGCAAAGTTGTAGATGTTAATACGAAGTAATATTTTAAGCCATCTGGACAATATTGGTTCTCAATCAAAGTAAATGAAGTCCAAGCAGAAGCATACTTGAAGACAGATCACTGAATAAAAGTATGCTCGAGCTTATGTAGGCTTGATCTGATTGTCTTAGTCATGAAGCTAGCTGATTAGATCTCAACTTGGCTCAGCTCATAGCTTGCTCTGATTGAATCTTGCCATATACTGCCATTTCTTCTTTTGACCTGCTACGAAGGGGGTGATGCAGGCATATATCGGGCATATTGTTTGCTGCCAAATGTTTTCATATCCAATTAAAAAAATTAATTAATCGAGCCCTGAGATGCATATTTATAACTAATGATCATTAACATTTATATGTCTTATTTGACACTATTAATGGAATAACTTTTTTAAAAATGATAATTAGACTTCATATCTATTTTGTTAGTTCAGTTACCGTAAAGTTTACTGAGATAATTGAATGTCCCCACTTTCATCTACATTATCTGGTACCAGAGAACTATAATTTTTTAAAAGCCCACAAATAACAACAACATCAATGCCTGTGTTTTCCTAGTTTGCAGCAAATCAAGGTATCATTGCTACAACAACAGGTCAAGCTTCAGATCATTGACAGCATGGCTACTCTTATTTTTGGGTGTGTGTTTTATTTTGTTGAATAATTTATTAGTTGTATTTATTTTTCTTTGAAAACCTCTGTCGAAATCGATATAACTTGGTGTTCACTCAGCTTAAAGTTTATACAATGTGCATATGATAATGTAGGTATTTGTGTTTTTTGAACTTAAATGCTTTATTTTCTATTTTAGTGGAACAAAAAAATTCCAAATGGAAGCATTTCAAGAAATACTCATTATTCATGTTTCCCGTATCATGAGTTTGATGATTTATATGAAACCTCTTTGTGCGTGGCTATAGATGATACTGACATGTCAATCTTGTATCTTAAAGCAGACCATGAAGATCAGGGTAGGATGGAAGTGATAGTGATACGTTTTCATTGGTGTAGTTATATCTCCCATCGATTTGCACTCCAAGTTAAATACGCCAAAGTGAATTTTCAATAAACTTAAGTCAGAAGTACCTAAGAAGTGCATTGAAACAAGTTTTAATATAACTATATCATAAGTAATCAAGGATTTTACGTTTGACATTTGCTGGATGGTCTTGATTTATAATGGGTTAGATGATTATTTTCAGGGATTCCGAGAACTCTAAAGGAAGTAATAGTGATATGTTTTCATTGGTTTAGTTATATCTCCCATCAATTTGCACTCCAAGCTAAATACACCAAAGTGAATTTTCAATAAAGTTAAGTCAGAAGTACCTAAGAAGTGCATTCAAACAAACTTTGATATAACTATATCATAAGTGATTAAGGATTTTACGTTTGACATTTGCTGGATGGTCTTGATTTATAATGGGTTAGATGATTATTTTCGGGAATTCTGAGAACTCTAAAGGAAGTAAGGGGAAGCATTCTTTGGCTTGGCACATTTCTTTTCTAAAGTAATATGGTTTGTTTGTTATTTTATCATATGTTGCCTTGCATATTCCAAGCAGGCTTTGCGGAAATTCTTGAGTTTATTCTCTTTCAATTCGTGTTATAATTGAAAGTGAAATTTAGTCCTAAGCCCAATCCCATCAACTTATCTTCTGCAGTGCTTAAAGTTCATTTCTATTCACTATGACGTTATTCCATTGTAAATTGCATAGATCACTTGCCGAGCTTTCCCAAATCCCAATATTTGTGATCAATCAAGTACGAGCAAACTGCAACGATGAAACTTCCCAATACCTTTTTGAAGGCTAGTTAATTTGGTTTTTATCTTGTCCTTTCTTGTTCAACTTTCTTTCCTTTTGGAGTCTCATGGAAAGAATTATTATGCAGCATCAAACAAGTTTGGAAGGGTTAGATTCTGAATTAATTGCAGCACTAGGGATCCACTGGGCCCATGTTGTCAGTGTGCGTATGATTCTTGAAGCTAAATCAGGTAGGAAGTCAACTTGGTACTTTGTATATTTCTCCCTCTAACTCCCATTAGAAGTCATAATAATGATTATTGTTACAAGTCTTTTTTCTGAGGAAGTTGAGTTTTTCCATTCGTCTTTCTCACAATTTGAAGTCTCTATTAAACAGATTATGCTCTTAATAAGATCAATGACGCCTTTGAGACATTTGGACAATGATAATATTCTGCATAGCAGATGAGTGCATTTATATGGCATCTTTTTAAAGAAGATCAAATTGAAATTAGTTATGACTGCTTATGAAGACGTGATGACGGATGTGAAATGTGTCAAATTCAAACTGAAGTAATTGATTGGTCCAATTATCGATTTCAGGATTCCTATTGGAAGAGCATCTTGTATCCCTTCCCCATAATCAAGATCCATATCACAAATAGACTCTTAAAGTATACTGATTCTCATTTTTTCTAGCCTTGCTATTTACTTTGGATGTTATCATTCCTGCCTGCATATCACGTTATTCGTCACTTGCTGCTGCCAGCTTGTAGGAATTCTTGATCTGCCCAGTCCAATTCAATGTTGTTGCTGTTAACAGGTCGAAGGTATATGAAGGTAGCAAAATCTCCGATTTCGCAGTGTTTCCTTTCACTGTAACTTCGCCTGGTATATCATTACGATCAGACGATGGAATCGAAATATTGGGTCCAGAGATCCACAGCATACGCTCTCAAGGTAGTCGAACGTCCATGGTTCCAGATGGTTTTACACTTTTTATGTGATGATGATGAAGCTGTTTTGATGTGGGTGATATGCAGGGTTATCTGTGGTGAACGGCTGTGAACTGATAAGTCTCCAAGCGGAATGTAATGCGGCCTAGCTAAAATACGGAGACAGATTAGCGGATCCGTTTCACAAAAGAAATTTGGCTTGAAGCTAACCTTTTATAGTGCACCATTAATTAAAATATTAATGAAAATTGATTAACATTGTTACGGGACACCATGTGTGCACTGTAACGTATGAAAAAAGATTCTCAAAATGCTAGTTGACAACTGATTGCAAAAACTAGTTGTTAAAATAGGGAGAATTTGGGAAGAAGGTGCGCAAGATGGAGGCAGCAATTGGAAGGAGACCCATAAGTGCAATCTGAAGCTGCTCGCAACTGCTGGTGCGAACTGTAATCTGCCCACTCTTCTTGTTGTTCAATCCAACACGAACGTTCATCTTTGAGCTCCGGCCGACGGGGAACTGTGACTGCAAGTTGGCCTCCAGAGCTAAATCCTCCCGTGCTTTCAGCAGAGACAAGCCCAAGCTAGATTGATGATCTTGGACAACTGGAAAATCCTTGTCCTGGAGACGAACCTCAAAATTAGCCCCATAAGCCATCGTATCACCTTGGGAGCGCATAGCTCCAGCACTCCCAACCAAGCACACTCGTTTTCCAATGGATATCTGCTCTTCAATCTTTAGCCCGGTAGCTACATTTTCTCCCAAGAAGATAACGGATACTCCTGCGGCTGTCTTGTTTCTCTTAAAGGTTTTGCATTTCGCTTCACCCACAAAGGTGTAGGCAAGTTGCCTACCCATAGTTTGGATATCAAATGCTGCAAGGGATGAACCATTTTCACCAAGCTTGGCCAAGAGTGAGGAATCTAAGTGAAAATTGAAGTCCTTCTTATCCTTGGTAACTTGAATAGATATTGCGGCAGGAAAGCGACTAGCAATGGCGAGACTGTTCTCGAGACTGACCCCGTCAAATCCATAGTCATGATCCCATCTATGGGGATCATACACAGGTCTTGCCAGCAGTCCTGAAGTGGGTTGCCGATACCGGTACCGATAACTAGGATTGTCTCCGTCGAATGAAGGTGGCAACGCGAAATCTAGTAGTGGAACCGATAGAGCAGATGGGGCACCATTTTCTTGATCAAAATCATCGCCTTCCCGGAAGTCGCCACCATCTTGAGTCTGACTTCTATTTCCCATTTTCTTCACTTGCTTCAATCTTCGTAGATATTCCTTCCACAGTTTTCTTTCAAGGAGTTTCACTCTGTTGTCGTACTCATCAGAATATGCTTTCTTTTGCTCTGCGCTGAGTTTCTCAATCTGAGCTTTCCTCAGAGGCTTGAAGGGGGAAGTTGATCGTATTCATCTTCGCCCTCTTGCTCGGAATCAGATAAATCAGCCAAATCAATCTCCGAGTGTTCGATTTCAGCTCCCTGGTCGTCGAGGACCTTTGGATGTGCTCGTGATTGTAGAAAGGAGGACAGCAGGTAAGGAGTTGGTAGGGAACGGAAACGAAGTCCGAATAACTTGCTTACAGAAGTATTTTGATGCTTCATCAAAGAATTTGCTTCAGAGATTATCTTCAATGAATAGCACATGAGCATTAACTGTGGCCTCCAAGCCAGACCGTTCGGAAGGATCCTTTCCCCTTCCCGATTCACTCTACACGAGGAGTGGTTCTCTACAAGAGCTACTGGAGCCATCAGTCGCAAATCTCCGGCTGCTTGCCTGATAGCTTGCTGCACAGCTTGCGACCTCTGACCAACAAAGATCTCATAACTCGTCGGGAGTCCATTGGCGCCATCAGGAGGAGCAGTGGCAGCATGAGTGAGCGTACCAATTGCATTGTGCCAAATTGACGAGCCCAGTACGCTGCTAATAGCTTTCAAGAGCGGGACATCGTTAAAATCTCGTGTCTGGGTATCGAGCCTGTCCACATACAATACAACATCTGGAGGACATTTCTGGATGAACTTCCGGACGGCATTGAGGGTTTTCCTGTTCCAACCTTGCTCTAACCCAGATGACTTCAGACCTGGAGTGTCAATTACACGAACCTTGACCCCATCCACAATCCCAGCAATCTCTTTAACACAGGGAGTTGTGGGTTCAAAAGCACCTACTCCAGCTTTTCCCTCGTTGAAAATTGAGTTTATTGTAGCACTCTTACCACTTCCAGCTTTTCCAATGACTAGAAAGTTAAAGGAGAAGTCCAAACCCTCCTTCCCTTCTGCTTCCAATTGTGATGCAGTCCTTTTTGCAGCCTCCATGCTGAGAGCCATAGTCCTTCCATTTCTAATCCCCTCTGCAAGACTAAGCCGATAGAGGACTTGAGAAGCAGCTGCGTCTTCTGGATATTGACCTAACCGCTGAACAAGCCTAAGAAACTTCACTCTTATTTGATGTATCTTCTCTTTCAACTTCTTTTCCTCCTCGCTCATATCACCATCGTCCTCGGCAACAACATCAAGGTCAGCGTTTGTAGTAATGTTTGGTCGCGAGGTTATCAAAGTGGGCTTGAGAGATGGAGCCGAGAGTCCCAGACCAGCAGGGCGCTGTATGGACAAAAATCTATTATGTCCATTGGCAGATGAAATGCTACGATTGCTATCAGCTCCTGCACTGCTTGCAGCTTCCAACAATGCAGCCAAGGATGCAGATTCGAAAATCTGTTTACCGTCACCCTCCTCACCAATGTCCTCTTCTTCCTCGGACTCTGAGACAACCTCTCCATGGTTCTCCCAAGAGAAATCTTGACAATTTGCAGAACTCCGCTCCAACTCTTTGATAATTCGAACAGCAACACCGGAAACGCCTATGCTGTCATCTCCATTACGAACAGAACCCACCTCCTCCTCTGTCTCCTCCTCTATAATATCATCACCGGATGTTTCTTTCGTGTTAGAATCTTCAACAATTACACGATAAACTTCTTTTGAAACAAGAATTGATTCCTTGACAACATTCACATCTTTCTCCATTGGTTCAGAATACCTAATATAAAACAAAAGATTCACATCCGCATCCAAACACGACGTTACGGAATCATAACCAACACCGCCAGAGATTTCACCACATACCTTTTTTCTTCATCAATAGCTGAAATGGGAATAGGCTCGTTAGCTTCCTCCTCATTATAATTGTCCATATCATTGTGCTCTTCTACGTCAAGTTCTCTGACAAAAGTATTTTGTTTAGTGAAAGAATCGGAATCAGTAATTTCTTTTGTTACCCTTTTTATAGACTCCTGGGAGCTCGATGCAAAAGTAGTGGATTGATCAGAGACGCCTCCCTGCTCAAGCTTCTGGTCAGAATCTTCATGAACAGTTTCTTCATCTCTAACAGAGACACCCTTCAAGCCCACAGCGTTTTCTTCGCTCTCCACGTCCGGCTTCTCCTCCGGTGCGGAATCCTCAGACGTGAGTTCAACTATAGCGTCCAATTTCATCTCAGAGTTCCTATCGAAAGAAGATTCATCATTGTTCCAATCTTCGTTAACATCTGCATATGCAACTTCTTCAACAGTGTCCTGTAGACTTGTTTGTGATGACATAGGAGACAAGGTTGCTGCTTCAATCCTGGTTTCCTCTACTTCGTTCTCGTTCGCATCGAATTCTTCGGCTCGCTTTTCTGGTTCGGGAATATCATCGACCACCTCGCCGGATTGAGCATTGCCGTCATCATTCGAAATAAGTTGATCCACACTGTCATAAAAGATCGCCTCACTTTCAGATACCCCGTCGGCCATGGACGGCTCCTCGTGAACGCCATGCAAAACGCCATTGTCGGGCGGCACAACCAACGCCCGATTCTCAACAGCGTCATCCTCAATACTTTCCGACTCGGTACCATCGCCGGGCTCATCCACCAACTCCTCCTCGTCGACGTCGTCATCGTCCACGGATAACTTCGCCATCGGCCGGCCGCCACCGGCAAAGCGGCCGACTTTAACCTCCCCCACACTTCCTACAACAACAACCTCAACCGGGTCGACGCCAAGCGGCCTCTCCGACGCCGTGTCGAACTCCTCCTCGTCCCCGGTCACGAACCCGTCGTCGCTACCGTCCAAAGAAGACTCCTTTCCGCTGTCTTCGTCGGTGAAGTAGTTGGTGGGCGGCGCGCGGATGGGGAAGGAGGCAGAGTTGGTGAGCCCGCGTGCTGGGGAAAGGGAAGCAGGGAGCTTGGTGTCCATGGCGTCAAGCTTTTGTTCTTTTCTAGGTGTGGCAAGTTGCAAAGCTCAAGCCAAAACAAGAAGCTGAGGCTTTTTTTGGTTGGCTTTTCTTCAACTTTTTAGGGTTTTGTGGGGATAAGGGGGTGGGGGTGGGGAAGAAGAGGACTTATCCGGTGAGGAAGAGGTCTGCAACAAAGAGACAAAGCACAGGGGATGTGATGATGGGGCGTGAAGGGCTGGGGAAGACGATGGGCTTGATATTCGTGATTATATTTAATTGCTATTTTTATTAGTTTTTTCATTGGCCCATTTAATTTAATTTAATTTAATTTAAGTGCTATATAAGTGAGACGTATTCACGATTATTCAAGTTATTTTTAATAATATATATATATATATATATAAAATAATTAACTGCGAGATAATAATATTAGCTCATATTAAATTTAATCATCATTCTTTCAAAACGCACGATTATATACGGTCATATATGTTTTCGTTAACTGGTTCGGGCGATATTGTCTTGTAAAAATGAATATTTATTAGTGATAAAAATATTATTTAAAATTTAAGTATTAAAGATGTTATCAAAAGTTATGTTGAAGATTCTGAATAGTTTAGGGAAAAAAAGACTCTGAATAATCAGTTGGAAAGTTGGGATTTAATCTACTCATTACCGATTACAAAAGTGAATTTGTAGTTCTTCTCTGGGGGTAAAGCTTAATTTTAGGTGCCGAGTAGTGTTGCCAGTGAGTGTTCTGACTTAACATGATTATTACATAATAATATAAAAAATAATAGAAAATAAAGTTGGCATTATTTTATGGAGCTTCATCCAGGTAAGAGATATAATAAGGCAAATTAATTGAAGATTTAGACAAAGCAGGTAAAAGATTATCCGAGACACCTCGTGTGGCTACCGATCAAACTTGGCGTTCAAGCTTTCTCGAAGCTCGATGCTGGGTGTTGGTGCTTCTCGTTGTTATCGTGTGCCACCCGCCATATATCCTACTCCTTTAATATGAGTCGCTTCCCTTTAGGCCCATCGGAGATTTTCCTCGTCCCAGGCCCAAGCCCATTTCCAATTGTATTTTTGCTTGGTTTGAGTTTCAACCACTTAAAATCGAACCTCTAAACCTGGAGTTTCGAATTATTCTTTTAAAATAGCTAAACTTTCAAAATTACATCAAATATAACCGTTTTTAAAAAATTTCATTTCGATTGTATTTTTTTATTCAATGACAAAAATGCCCATAAAAACTCATTTATTAAGATAAAGTAGATAATGAATAAAATTTATAATATTTATTAACTTCTTATATAAAAATAAAATAAAATTGACTAATAAATAATGATCAGACTCTAAAATTATATTATTCGTGAGGTAAAAAGCATAAGTAAAATTGTTATTTTTATTTTGACTTTTTTGGACCATTAAAATGAAAAAAATAAAAAAAGATACTAAAATATATAAATTTTAGGGGTTTGAAATTTAAATTTAAAATTGTTACATTATAGACTAAAATTTTTGTTTTATATAATAAATTTCAATGTGAATAAAACATTTGTTTGCATAGACGTATACTTATTCACTCATGTGGATAAATTCTCGACCTAAATAAATAATTTATTCTATTACAAAGCATTTTATGACTACGCATCATTCATTGTAAGGGGGCTCGATAAATAATTGAACCCAAATGACTTTTGGGTGGTGGCAGAAATTTTTGAAAAAGTAAAAAACATAAAATATAAAAGAAGAGAGAGAGAGAGTAGACTTGTCGCCGAGCTTTGCTGCCGTCGAAGGCATTACAAGCGTTTGGTTGTGTCAGCTTTGCCCAAATGCTGCCTCTTGTCACAGTTGTTTGAAGCTTGGGCGCTGCCTCATGTCACTTCACCAACTCTTAAAGTCGCCAAGGAGCTTAACGCCACTCAAAAGGAAGAAAGCTTACACCTACTAGAGCCCGTTGTTGACCCCTACCTCACCGAGGAGTTCTGGTATTGTCCACTAAAGAAAGATGTTGTTGCCACATCTTGCTACCAGAGAGTTGGAATCGTTGCTAACCCTAAGGATCACCATCTACCAAAAACGGCTTTTTTTCTCTTTTGCAAATAAAAATAAGGGAGAAGCAAAGAGATACTACCATCCAGACCTGCTAACAAGAGCCCCTTTGCCCGAGCTCGTCGCTGCCGAAGTTTGTTATCACCATCCAAAGTTGGAAATCATCTAAAATAGAGCATGGTGGAAGAAGAGTATTACCACTACCCTACTGCCTGCTGGAGAGAAGAATCCATCCAAGTTGTTGCTGAGAAGCCCATTGTTATTATGTTTTGAATTAAGTGTTGGGATTAACCAAATAAACTAAATATAAATCTCTAATTTCAATATATAAAGACGAGAAGTACGAAATAAATAGAGATCAAACAAGATAATTTTACGTAAAAAACTTTAAATTTAGGGAAAAAACTACGCATCAAACGGTTAAATCAAATTCGTTATATTACAAGTTTGATACAGAATAAATTCACAAGAGAATAATCTCTCTAATATTAATTTACTGTATTTTTTACAAAATTAGTATTGACCAAAAAAAATAAAGAATTATAGATTACAAATAAGAATTTGACGAAGTTAATATTAACGATTACAAGTCAATCTTAATAAAAAAATCACCTTGCTTTAATTCACACAATTTTTTTCTTCTTTTACGGCAACAATTTTTTTCCAAAACTTTAAAATAAAAGACCAAAGAAAAAAACGTGGTACATGATTTTATTTTTAAAATTAATTAAATCTATAAAATTTTAATTTTTACTCAAAATAAAATTATTAATTGATGTATTTAAAGAAGAGGGATTAAACCAAGTAAAGGAGAGGACAAGTTGCTGCTCTGCTGGAGCCGGAGATCTTGTCGGAGTTTGTCACTGCTGTTCCGTGGAGCCCCACATAATCTAGAGACTATCAATCACCATTGTTGCCGTGGACGCCGGAATTCGTTGTTGCCCACATCCTTGTCGCTGCTATGTTGCTTGCCGCTGTCTCAAGGGAGTGCATAGAGCCTTCCCATTGTCTTGTTGCGCCTTCTTGCTAGAGTCCTATAAGATCGCTCTTTGAAGTTTTTGACAATCATCATCGCCATAGGTGTCGAAACTCGCAGTCACAATAAAGAAAAGCGTGAAGTCCAGGTGCTGAAAGGAGAGTTTGACGTCTAACACTCCGGGACCTTGCTGCTTTGAAGTGCTTCCTTGCTGTTGCTGTGATCCACCATCGCACAGATCGACAATACAAGTCGCAGACCCTCACCCCTGTTAAAATCAATCAAGCTCATCACCTCACCGGAGCAAGAGATCAGAGTAGGAGGAGCATAGAGCTGGGGCTGATTTACGGTTTTCTCAGTCATCAACTCGACACCCAATTCGATCCCAACCTTTTCACTTTCAAGTGCTTCGCCATCAGGGTTTCTGTTCTCGACGGCATCACCCAAACGGAGTACATTGAAGGCTTGTCGCTGCTATCTCCGGGCAAGGATCAATCATTGGCAGATTATTGCAATTGTCATGGGATTTCACCGCTAAGGAGAGGATCAAACGATGGTACGCAACGGAGAAGAAAATTGAGATCTTTGATACCGCTTCGCTGCCGACCAGAGTTAAGGAATTAATCACAGCCATGGAGTCGATTCCAAATAGTTGCTGACTGAGTTCCTTGGCCGGAGAAGAGCCGCTGCTTCCGGGATTTTAACATTATCGCCGAGAAGAATCAGAATCATCAATGATTGAAGCTGACCCGCCGGAGACCTCGATGGTGACCATACTTGGGAAGAATCCTCTGTTCTCATCATGAAGCTGCTGCCTTGCCAACCTGTTGTCGTACCGTTTCCGTTGCTTCGTAACACCGCTGAAGTTGGTACTGTTTCTGTGAAGGAGTGCTGTCAAAGCTCTGTCTAGTGCCACCCATCATCGCCGAAGGGACGTGGTTCTTGCCTCGCTTCTCTGTTTTGCTATTGCGAAAGTGTGCTGCCGAAGGCTCGCCGCTGTCCATGCAGAGGACACCCATCACCACCGTCTTCCCCAGGCAGCACTTTTCTGGAGCCAAGAACCGCTGCTTCCGGGATTTCGACATCATCACCGGAGGAGGAGTCCAGCACACCGGCGATGCCGAGGAGAACATTGTGAAGATGAAGAGGTGTCTTGGAGGATAATTGGGTCCAAGACCCGTTATTGTATGTCCGCTATGATGTTGTTTACCCGACCAACTTTTTGTTCTTGCCACGTCCGTGAGGGCTGCTCCGTACCGAGCCCGATTCAACTTTGTTCAACCTAAATTTCTACCACTCAATTTATTTTAAGATCTGTTCGTGCCATGGTTACATGAATCGGAATCGGAATCGGAATCGGTTTTCCATGGAATCGGAATCGGAATCGGTCTGAATCGGCGAAAAATCGATTCAGTTGAATCGGTCCAAATTAATTTAATCGGTCATATATAATAATTTGACAATTTACAATATAAATATATTAAAATTGGGTATTGGTGTTATTTTGATATTATTCTATGTATTATAGTTTATGATATTTTTTAAATATTTTTTAAGATTTTTAAATTATTTATAATTAATTATTATTTTTGACCCGGGTTAGACTCGAGGTCAACTTTTAATTACGAGAATGCCACCCTCCCTCTCTACCCCCCGCCGCCGGTGGCGGCCCGGTCGGTGGCGAGCCTCACGGCGGCGATGTCGGAGGATGTCGGCAGCCCCGTCGGACGAACTGTCGACCGACGGAATCGCGGCGGAAGCGTCGGACGGCGGAAGGTAAGTTCGGAACGGGCACAGCGTCGGACGGCGGTGGGGTGGTCGGAAGGTCGGGCGGAGCGTCGGACGGCCGAATCGCGGCGGAATCGCGGCTGAATCGGGCGGAAGCGCGGCGGAAGCGTCGGACGGCGGAAGCCGAGTTCGGGCGGCGGTCGCAGTGTCTGCGGCAGAATCGCGGCGGAGGGCGGAGCTGAGGTCGGAATCGGGCGGCGGTGGCGTGGTCGGACGGAGCTGAGGTCGGACGGCCGAAGCGCGGCGGAGGGCGGCGGAGCGAACGCGGCGGAGGAATCGGGGGGAGAGGGTTTGATTTAGGTTTTTAAATCCAAATTACCATTTTGCCCATACTTAAATAATTTAATAAAAATTATACCTAGGGTATTTTGGTAATTTTGCAACAAAACCGATTCCGATTTAAATCGGCCGATTCCGATTCCGAGATTAAATCGGTTGGAATCGGCCGAAACCCGCCGATTCAAGACCCGATTCGGGGCCGTCGGCCCCGAAATCGGATCGGCGCGACGCCGATCCGATTTAAATCGGCCGATTCCGCACGGAATCGACCGATTCGTGCATCACTGGTTCATGCTCCTATTTGGGTGAAACTCGATATTTTTGACTTATTCTCAAAGAGTCCTATCTCAGAACTTATCGTCGTATTGCCAGGGCCAGTATTGAAGCCTTTTTAAGCAATGAGTTATACATAGAGTTAAAATATTAAAGCAGGAAAATTTTATTAAGTTTTGTAATTTATAAAAAAATATAAAATTAGTAGACTGTGAGTATTAATCTCATTGTAAACTAATTTAGGGATTCGAGTTGAACCTAAGGAACTATGTAAAATTTTTTATGTGTTTTTTATCATATTATTTCTTTATATAAGGCGCCTTAGTCCCACTAAACCCTCATCCAATTTAACTCAAAGCGAAGAGGAAATTTGCATAAGTGCCAATCCCATGCCCGAACAATATATTTAAAAAAATAAAAATCATTTGTTGTATTAAACATAAGAAAATATATTTAAAAAATTTGAAGTTAAATTAAGAGCATTTATGACAATAAAATAAAAATTATGAGTTAAATATAATTAAAATACATGAATCGGGTATTTGTGAAATGAAAATTGAAGATTTGACTTTATCTTATATAATTTTAAATTTTTGGTTATTTTTGAAAGAATAATTTAAAATTTAATTATTTCATATTTTTATGGCATTGAGGCAACTCACAGCCAAACCCTAATAACAGGGACTGATCGAATAATGGGCTAATTGACGAAGTGCACCCCAACAAGCTACAGTCCATTAACTAGAAAAGCTCCCCCGCAGTCCGCGGTCGTCGAAGACCCATGGCGCTCTACAAACGGCGCCGCCTTGCTAACCGGTCTTCCCTTCTTATCCTCCTTATCTCCTCCCTTTCCTCGTACGAGCATCACTTGCTGGAGTGTTGGGAAATATACACTACAGCGAAAACAAGCCAGAAAATATTTCCCCTACTCGATGAAATAAATAGAAAACACCCAAGATAAAAATGGATGGAAACTTTCCTCCCAATTTAGAGAAAAGAAAACCAACTTACTCGATCAACATTGATTAAGAAATCTCTTACAATCAAGTATTAAAATAAAATTTGAGAAAACTCTCCTAATACCCCACTTCAACTTGAAATGATGAAAATTTTCTCCAAACTCTCCCCTTAAGAGTGAAACCACACTCCGTTATATATGGAAAAACTCCACCCAATATATAGTAGAAAATTCTACCAAAGTGTGAAAACTTCACCCCAATAAAAGTAGAAACTCTACCCAAATGTGGAAAACTCCACCCAAAAGAGTAACACTACTCTCTATTTACAATCCACAGACAAAGGTAGAGAAAGAAAAGAACTTAACCATTGTTGATCTTGTTGAAGAACCCGAAGTCATATCTTCACCTCACTACAAACAATTTCACTTTCTTCTCCCACATGCACTACTAATAGTCTCCCACAAGTTTCCCCTAAAGTCTCCCTATCTAGATCTGTAATCCCTCAAGTCTCCCCTAAAGAAGAATACTATATAGAACTTCTCCAAAGGGAAAGCACACCGAACGTATGCCTCTAATTACATATTTATAGACTAGAGATATAAATACCACTTGGAAACTCCAAATACTATTCTTGAGCATTGGAATCCTCACTAATGAGTTTCTTCACGTATTTTACAAATTCTCATCGAATTCATCATACCTCTTGGTTTATTTTTATGTCTTCACGACTTTAAATGTGATTGAACGCTTTCTCATGAGAGAGAATATCTTAACACGGAGTTCCGTACGAGAGAGACTACCCGCAACCACCCCTGCCAAAAAGCTCCCGATCCCTGCCGATTTTCGACCGGTAGAAGAATTCCCCCATCGCCACGCTCTCACCAGAATCTCAGAGGAGCTTGTGCTGGTGGAAGTAGACGGCCAGGAGAAGGAGCCGGTTCTCCATTTTGAGGGTTTGGAAGCTAGGACCACGGACAACGTGAGGGTCTCCCGGCGGGTCGAATGTCGGTCTCTTTTGGGGCTTCGTCGCGGTCGAATGTGATATGGACTTAATTTGTATTAGGAATTTTATGATAAAAGGTAGTAATTTTGGAGACGAAATGGGAGGAAAGCAGAAGAGTTAAAGGTAAAAGATGGACGCGAACCCGTACGGAGGAGAAGAGAAAGACCGCAGGGCTCCAAAGGGACAGACGGTAGTTTCTGCAACTCTAAGCCTTTCTCGTTCATCGTTATTCAATAGTTTATGTACATCATGTTAAAATTGCAAGATAAAGATAATAACTAAATGAACATAACTACTAGTTGGTTTACAATCGTAACTGCACTAACACGATACATTGAGGTAGTTGTATGGATCTAAATTAAGCAGCTTTTTTGTGGTTTTGTCGGGCTTTTCTTGGTTCAAACTGCTGTTTCCGTGTGGATTGTTGGGTTTCACGGTGGAAACGCGGCGTTTGCGGAGTCGGAGACGGATGCGGGTGCTGGGAGGAGTGAGGTCACGCAGTTAAGCGGCGGGGTTGGGGCGGGTAATGATGGTTCTGACATGGACGAACGGATTATGAGTATCAGATGGATGGCGAGAGAAGCGAGGGCGAATGAGAAGATGAAATTGGAAAAATAGAAGGTTGACGCAGACGGTGGTAATGTTGCTGGCAATCTCCCTCTTTTGTTGACGTGATTGCTGATGTTGAGGAAGGGATTGAACGGAGATTGTCGTGGAAGCATCAAAGTCCTTCAATCCAATTTTTCGACTTCTGGAACTAGAGTGGAGCGCTCCAAGGAGCCGGGAGCTCTCAAGAATCGAAGACGACGCAAGATGGTGCCACGAAGTTCCGTGCCCGCAATGGGGACCGGGGAAGAAGGATGTGGTCTCTCCTAGGACGGACAAAAATAATTCTCGTGGGCAAGCACGAAAAAGGTGTTGAAGTTTAATAAAACAATGCTGGGGTTAGTTGGGACTTTCTCGCACCGCGAATCAGAACAAAAATATTGAATCCTTAGATTCCTATTCTTCTTAACTACTAAAGGTGTTAAAAAAGATAAGTGATTCCAAAGAATTTAACACGGTGAGAGAATCGAATTAACACGAAACCAAAACACTAGTAGTCACATAAACAGTATGCACTTACGCTTAGAATTGGGCTCATACAAATAAAATATCATAAAATAATCTAAAATTTAGAGGAACTTCTAATTTTGAAAAAAAGATTTCGAGTATCTCCTGTAATTAGGACGCAAGAAAAATTTTACAAACATGTATAATTTTATAATTTATAAAATCCACTTTGACCGTGTCACATTATATATCATTTATAACTAAATTCTCATTATTTGTATTGTTGGCTTGTTTGATCTTCACATGAGTCTTTCAACCCGCAAAACAAAATACAGAAGCCCTTCTAACTAATGTTTTTTCTTTGCTTTGGATACCTATACAGGTAACATAGTTTAACGTACATAGGTTGATTTTATCCTTCAGTTTCAAAACCATGCAATGGGAGAATTCTTGCACAAAATAATTAGACCCGTTTTTTCAAAGTATATTATTTGCAAATCACATTTAATCTCGCAATCCATTTAAAACGCTCACATGCTCTTATCAAATGCTCACATGCTCTCATTCACTATAGCTCACTAGCCCAAATACTATTCTCATCAAACACCCTAAAAGCCCCACATATATAATCATATTGACTCACTAGCCAGATATAATATTTACATCAACTTCCCACTGACCTCACATTAACAAATCACAATGCACAATAGCATACAAGTGAGCATCCCAACGAATCATTCTCGATCCTTGGATCTCTCAAGTCAAACATGCAATACCAAATTATATAAAAAATATATGTTAGTAATCAAAGATTATTGGTCTGGAAATAATTACGGAAAATAAATTTTCAAACTGGGAAATAGATGACCCATCATCCACCAAAAACATCATCACAAAATTAGAAACTTCTCCACACCCACATCAACATACTGAATTATGACCAATAGGGCCTAATTATAATCATAGAAATATACATAAATGTGAACCGGAGACACTCAACGGTGACATGCCAATACTATAGCCAATTGGGCCTAAACCAATATTACCACAACACTGCATGATCTAGATATACTCAACAGGAAGCATACACATGGAAGATAAATCACCACAACATTGCATGCATGAATACACTCAACAGGAAGCATGCACATGCAATATATAAACATTGCTAGTATGTAATATGCATAACCATAATCACATAATTAACCACCAACCGAGTACCACGGGTGGGTAGCATCATGCTCCTATCCATCATGCTTGCCTAGAAAATTTGAAAATCATAAAATAAGTAAAAGCCTCCAAACAGGTTGATAAATAACGCTAAAGCAACTTTTAATCTATATCTTATGTTTTTAAAATCTCATTAAGGGATCTTAACTTTGAAGTTTTATTAATCTGAAAAATCGATAAGATGGCCCGCCCGAAGGTAGTAATATCTGATAAAATGTCACTAATTATGTTCTACGATACAAAATAATATTGTGATAGAGCCAAACAACATATAAAGTAGAGAATGTCCTAGCGGAGCTATGACATAAGCTCTACATCCCATCTCGGTGAGCTCAACTCTGCACGACCTAACAAATATAAACTACTACTCAAACCCTCAATGATACGTGCGTATAATGATATGCAAGCAATGCTAAATATAGTAAATAACATGACATGCCACATAGAAAATTAAACACACTACATCTCACAACAACCTTATCACATACACATGCTGAATGTGCCGAAAAGTACACAAGATTCTAATAAATCAATAAAGATGTCAAAACGAAGATCTCAATATTTTATGAAATACATTTCGGGATTCAACCCACATACTTAAATCTATCTAAAGATATCGAGATGCCTAGAAGATCGAGGGTAATTTATCTGAGATATCTGAAATGCTAATTGAAAATAAGATCTCGATAAGATTATGAGAAGTAATTTAACATTTCGGGTAAATTATGTTAACTTAAAATGATAAATTCGTCGTAGTGTCTTTAAATTTAGAGAGCTTAAAATATATTGAGTCAACCAAGATCCCCTCCCTTTCAATTAAAGATTATTTTATTATTAAATTAATTTTATATCTGTAAATTAATTAAGGTAATTAAGTTAATTATTATTTAACTTAAGATTTTCACATTCAAAATATTATTATTTTACTTATTTAATTAATTGATCATCTTAACAAGCAAAATGAGGTCTCACTAACATGGCCCAAAAATTATAAAAATTTAATATATTTATAAATTTGACTGTTATTAGGTATATTAGTTGGTAGATTTATGAGTTTGGGTCAAAATAAATATTTTATGAAGCAAAAGTACACGTTTTTAATAAAAATTAAAATTTTAACACGCAAATCAGGAGGAAAACTATAAGGTCTATATGGAATGATTTCGATATATCTATCTTTGTGCTCAAGGAGAGAGATCTACATGGAAATAACCATAGATCATGCCCAAAAACGAAAAGAAATGGAGGAAATAGAAGTGTACCTCCACAGGGAGGGGGAGGAGGAAGAGAGGGGAAGGAGGAAGGCGGATGATGAAAATATTATTAAGTAATAAAATATAATTTGATAATATAATTGTAGATATATATATATATATTATGCATTTTTAATTATTAATTCAGATAGAATTATAGTCCAATATTTTCTTAATAATAATTATATTTTTTATTCTTAATTTAGATAGAAATAGCTTCTATCTAGCAGGATTCATTATAATTTTCAATTGTCCGAACACTTTTTTTTCTTGAAAGAATACATAGTATTTAAAATTTGCAACAAATGGTGATAATATTAAGAGTTTAAAGAGGGGAGGGGAGCTACAAGCTCACAGGTAATAAAAATGATTATATATATAATTCTATGGTGCGCTGCCCGCGCCAAATTTGCGCCATTGGATTAAAATCTAGTGGCCTAGATTTCACATGCTGCCTAAGACCTGCCAGCTTGCCCACCTACTCGACCGTCCGTTCGCTCGCCCAACCACCCTCGCCCCCCCCCTCGCCGATGGGCCCTCCCGCCCCGCCAGCATCCTCCCTGCCACTGCGCCCCCTGACCCTCGTTCCCCCTAGCCCCTGGCTATGCCCTTCCAACCCCCTGCCACCGCAGTGCCCCCCCCCCAGTTGCCTCCCGCCAGCCCGCGACAGGCAAGGGTGGTGGCTAGGTGCAGGGGTGGTGGCTAGAGGGATCTGCTGCTGCAGCGGGGGTGGGGGGGGTGGGGTGGTGGTTAGACTGGCGCGGCCGAGGGCGTGGGGGAACGGGGGCCAGGGGAGGGTGCCAGCGGGGTAAGAGGGGGCGGTGGGGTTGTCGTGGCAAGCAAGGGGGCCGTGGTGGGGGTGCTATCGGCAAGGGGGCGGGCGGTCCGGTAAGCCGCCATGGCCAGGTAGTGGGCGGGCGGTCAGGCCAACAGGTAGCGGCTAGGTGGGCGGCGGGTCTGAGGGCGGGTTTGGGGCTGTAAAATTTGAGCCACTAGATTTTAATCCAGCTGCTTAGATTTGGCAGCACACCATAACACTACTATATATATATATATGTTTGTTAATGTGGATGACTTCCTGCATGTTACAAGAGAATTGGTCATATGGTTCTAAAACTGTCAGAGAAAGAATTGCCAGAGGAAGAGGTCGATGCTATTTTACGGCCGCTGGAGGAAATCTCTCACCCAAGAGTTGAGTTATCCCAATTTTATAAAAGTCGGGTGTTATTGTTGAAGTATTAGGGGTGTGTGTGGGGGTGGGGAGAGAAAAAAATTTGAGATTGGCGCACAGCTTTGGAATCTGAAGAATTATTGCTTGTTGGTGGGATTTGTGAAGATACAAAAGCCCCGCTCCTGCATCTATGCCTCTTGCTGATTCACGGGAATTTTTCATCGCTGCTCGAAGGTCGCCATCGCCAAAGAGTCCTGAGTTACACTGCCTTATTGGAATAGGCTATTGTTTGGAGCCCTCGTCACCCAGCCATGGATTGCCTTACCAGTTTGCCGCGAAGGGGAGAAGCCGCTACACTCAAGCCGTTGCCTTGGCCCAACCTCATTGGAGCAGCTGTCCTATCCACTTGAAGCTATGCTTAGGAGGTTTACCGCCGTTGCAAAGTGCTGTCAGTGATGTTCACCAGAGGAGGAAGGTTGACCTGGAGGGATAGCTATGCCTAGGAGGGATACCCATGCCTTCTTGCTTCGGAATGTTACTGCTATCATTGCTACACACCATCATGGATTTGCCTCACTGCTCTGCTCTTTAATTGTGAAAGGCCTTTTGCTGGAGGTTCGTCGCCACCACCAGAAACCTTGCCTTGGAAAGGAGAATTGTTGCCGCCTTTAGGTGATGCTGTTGCGCTGGAAATTGCCCTCTACTCAATCAAGAAGAAGTGCCCAAGTTGACACCCTGCTGCATCGCTGTAACAAATGGCATTAAGAGACTTTCATCTGATTGTCGTGCTACCCTGAAGTACTGTTATCGGCCATGGAGACACGTTGTAAGCTGCTAAAGTGTGCTTTTGCTGCCTTGAAGCATCATAATTGCTGCCCGTTTAATGCCGCCACTGCTTGGAAAGAAGGAAGCGTGCACCTGCAAGACCGTGTTGTGGAGCCCCACCATGCCAAGGAGGAGTTCTATTACTGCCCAACAATGTTGTTGCCACATCTTGCTGTCGTAGAGTAGCCACAAAGGATCGCACAAAAGCTTTGGAGTCCTACTTTACCTCATCCCTTTCTCGTTGTCGGCCTTAAAGTGGAGAGTCGGAGTCGTTGCCTCGTTTCCACCCCCACGAAGGAGAGACCGAGCTGCTGCTCTGTTGTTGTGTTGCCAAAGGACGCAACTTTCACTGCTGAGCTTTCATGCACCATTGACTCTCACCTCAGCACCGTTGACTCTCACCAAGGAAAGATGGACTATCGTCCCTGCTTGTCGCTGACCTCTTGGAGAGCAGCGAAGGTTTGATTTGGCTATTTTTTTCCAACCAACACCGGTTGCTTAGAAACCCAAAGTGAGTTTTGCCAACGTTCGTTGCTGTAGCTTCCGGGAAAAATCGTGAAGTGAAGAAGTTGGTGTCTTTCAAAGAGTCAAGTAGTCGCTGCCGTAGACGCCGAAGCTCGATGTTGTGAAGCCTTACCTTGCTGTTGTGGGTAGGTTGCTGCTTCTGTTCATTGTTACTGTCAAGAGGAGGACCAAGCGCTGTTGGGTCCTTTGGGCCCCTACCCAAGCTTCAAAATCACTATTGGGTCCAATAAGGTTTCAAACAGGACTTGCAATAAGTGTTATGAGCCTCTCTTAATCCAAAAGTTATCTCAAAAATTAAGGTTTTCCCATTAGCCTATATACAAGTCACCAACAACTTCTATACATGATGTGGGATAAACCCAACAATTCTCCCCCTCACACATCATGTCACCCGAATCATCTCCCCCTCACCACATCCAAGGCACACATGTTATAGTGAAGTTCCAGAAGACTCCAATTCGGGCTAGCCCACCCGAATCATCTCCCCTCACCACATAGTGAAGTTCTGGGAGACTCTAATTCGGGCTGGCCCGAGGTAACACTAAACCAACTAGGCTCTGATACCACTGTTGGGTCCTTTGGCCCCTACCCAAGCTTCAAAATCACTATTGGGTCCAATGGGCTTTCAAACAGGATTTGCAATAAGTGTTATGAACTAATGGGATACTTAATTTGATCTCCAGGGGGATACTTAGTTTGAGATACTTAGTTTGATCTCCAGTGGGATAAGTTGGTGGGGTAAGGTGGGGGAAGAAAAAGAATCGGTTCCATATAGTTGATACATTCCTCAAAAGTCAAAATTTGTACTAGCTTGAATACGATAAGAAAAAACTATCCCAAATTTTAAGCGTCATCATTTTTCGGTGCTGTGTTGGCAAAATAATTGGGGTGTCAATGAAGGCATCCTACAAATTTTTATGAGGCATGCATGAATTGCATTTAAAAAAAATTTGGTGAAAATGAAACATAAAGTATTCTCTTTGTTGTTTCTTTATTAAAATTGTGGCATTTTAACTTTCCAATCTAATTTATCAAGCTCGAAATTACTTCAAACTCAACTCTCATAATGCTAACTAGCTCATTAAACGGGAAGGTATGTACATAGCACTAAATACAAACAAAGTTATCATAAAAAACATGCTATAGAGAAACAAACATTTTCATACAAAGAGCTGGCGACATTGGCTGACTTAGAAGATAGGATGGGCTGATATGTTGGCAGAGCTCAATAAAACCAAAAAATGGAAAATAATTTTTTAATACTATATCATTATTTATTTAAGCTCAATCTCATTATAAAAACCATAAATGAAAAATTTTTTTTAATACTATATCATTATTTATTTAAGCTCAATCTCATTATAAAAACCATAAATGGACTTTTTTTTAATACTATATCATTATTGTTGTTATTATTTAATTCCCATTTGTCAATCTTCTTATTAACTCCACCCCTTTCCTCTTTCGCTTCCACCTCTTCCCAACCTTCCCAGGGCGGACCGATCGGACCACCGCCGCCGCCATGGTCGAGACCCGCCGGGGCGCCTCCTCCGCCAAGCGCCCGCCTGCCCCCTCTCGTCGACCCTCCAAGCGCTCCAAGGTTTGTTTTAATGCTCTTCTTGTCTTCTTTCTTATAATTTGAGAAATTTCGTAGGGGTTTTGTTTATTTTACCCTCTTTGTTTGTCTGAAAGATTTTTAATTTCGAATTTGGTAGGGTAATGCATCGAACAATGGCGCGGCGGCGGTTTGCGTCGAGGAGCTGCTGCGCCGCCTGTCGCCGACTCCGTTGATGGGAGGGTTCTGTTTGATGAAGGTGGTGAGGGTGTTTTGGAGGACTCTGGTGAGTGTGATGCGCATGCGGCCGATGAGGGCGGGTGCGATGCGCCGGATTTGTCAGCGCCGTTAGGTTCGATCTTGTTCTTTTTTAGAAGATTTTCTTTCGGGGATTATTTTTTGATTATTTTGTTTTTCTTTATCATTTAAAGAGGCGAAATCTCCGGAAGAAACTGAAAAGACTTCATCTTGTGCGAGGAAGCGGTCGGAGAAGTCGCTCAAACGTCGTCCTTGGGGTCACCTTATCTCCCAGACTCGGGTGCGTTGCTGTTCTCCATATTGCAAACACCATTTCTTTTCGCCCAAGCTTTCCGTTTTACTGTACATGTTTAGCAAGCAGGATCATAATTTCATGCCCAAGCGTCATTTTGTTTGGTAGAAAGGCAACTTAAGGTGGATTTGTAGCTTTTGACTAAATAATAATGGCAGTATGTAGCGAAATACATTGTATCAAGAAGTTCTGCTTTATTATATTGTATTACTTTATTAGTGTCAGGCTAACTTCGTGCTGTAATTGAGAGTTTTATCAAGAAGTTCTAAAGTTGGGGTTTTTAGCGGATTTGGACCACGGGAATTTTTGTAGTGAATCTGATCTGATATGTTCCTGTAATCAGTACAATGAATTAATTAGAACCTCGATTGAAAGTAGTAGTGATTTGAAGTGTAATAGGATTTTGATTTTATGAGCATCGTCTTTCTAATTGAAGTTTTTTTTTAAAATATATATATATTTTTACCAATTTGGTGTGATATTTGTATAGCGCATTGACTTGATAACATGGATATTGCTACCTGAGAGCCATATATATAAGTTATGCTGGTGACTGAACCTGAGATGTCTGCAGTGGAACAGCTTTCTCAGATGTCCGTTGCAGTTTGATTGTGCTGGTTGCTTCTTTTCCAGACTTGACTTTCTTTTTTTATATGGCAAAAACCCTCATACACAAATTCCAGAAAAATTATTGAGAAAACTGAAGTGCTGCTATTAGTATATCATTACATTTGAGGAATCTACTATAACTGCTTCTATTGTAATGGCAAATATTTTCTGCTGCTTGGCATTGCGTACATTTTTTTGTAAGGTGCATCTGCTATGAGCCATATTTGAACAAGGGTATTTGAAAAAACTAGAGCATCATTACAGATGTTAACTCACATGCGCTTTTGACTGCAATCCTAAATTCCTATATCCTAATATGCACATTCAGGTTGGAAGGGGAGTCGTCCACCTGGTCCTGAAGTGCAAGGCAGAGGAAGGCTGAATTTTGACGGTGATAATTGAACCTAACCCTCATGCACGGGCTTAATCTGATCAAAAGTCTAGGTGAAGTGGGGCAAACATCAGGACTTGCAGCCCTGCTATCTAATATTGTTGTTTCACGTGAAAATCATATTAACGAAATTGGCTTTGCCTTCTAACTTTCATAACAAGCTTGGTTATGAAATATGACAATTTTGCTATGTTTGGCTTTATTGAATTGAATAATATTTGCCATTTGGCTTCTGTGCAGTCCATGCTAAGCTCTAGGAAATGAACTTTGAGATGACTTATATTCTTTAAATTACAATCTTTTTTCCTTGGTAAGGTCTTTGGCTGATAGTTTCGCAAACTATAAGTCATCATCTAATATTTTTTGTGGTCAGTACAATTGAATTAACTTTTTAAAATGTATTTGAAGATTTTTTTACGATTGCGTATCTTTTGAAGATGTATCTTCATTGGCATTAATATGTAAAAATTTGCTTGTGCTATTGGATTTTTGACTTTTGAGTTGAAAGTCTTTTGTTGAAATTTAAAACCATAAACATCTTAATGTAATGTTTCTATAATGAGTTCAATTAAAACCATAAACATCTTAATGTGATGTTCCTCAGTGAGTTTGAGTTTGGCATTAGCTTTCTCTTCCTTGCATAATTTGTGCTCCTCTTCACCTTGCAACTGAAGCTTTATTCCTTGCCTTTTTAGAATTCTGGTGTATGTTTGAGTGGGCATCTATTCACTGTTGGTCGAGGACGTAATTGCAACTTATGCTTGGAAGATTCATCAACCAGCACTGTTTTGTGTAAACTTAGATACTGTGAGGTAACACGCTACAATCATTTCTTCGCAATGGTTGTTACTGAATTCTTTGTTTTATTCCTTCATGTTCTTGATGGTATTTACTTATTCTTTATGCTTTTATTCTTTCTTATATTAGTCAGGGGTTGCTCCAGTTATTTCACTTGAGATTTCTGGAGCCGAAGGTGTGGTCCAAGTAAATGGAAGGGTAATAGAGAAAAATACCATGGTTTACCTTAATTCTGGGGACGAGGTGGTTTTTAATCGATCTGAAGACCATGCTTATGTATCCTTTTGCGATCTATCAGCTCATTTTCATTGCCAATTCTTATTATTATGTGATGGTATTGTGTAGGAACTGGGTTCCTTGACTATGGTTTAGATTTTCAACCTTACAGAGGATGACTTAACCAGTGCAGCTGTGTCTTCTGCAGTTAGCATGTCTGGTTTGCATGATACTTTAAGTAAAGAAACTGAACCCAAACGTAGAACAGGTGATCCATCATCTGTTGCAGGAGCAGCTTCAGTACTGACATCCTTTTTAAGTCTTGGAAAAGATTTGTCAGCCATTTCCCCATCTCAAAATGGCGAATTACTGCAGTCGGCATTAAAATCTGCTGCTGGTGAAGCTTCAAATAAAAGTTCCTCTCCCATGGATGTTAAATACCATAAGCGAGAGGCAGTTGATCCATCTAGCGATAAATATGAAACCTGTTCTCTTCTAAATGGTAAGCATTCCACCTTCTTTGAGTATATTTGTATGGGTGGAAATGTAGGAGAAGCGTGAGGTAGTAGTTGTGAACTTCGACCATTTCTCAGGATGCTTTTTGGATCCTATCGTTCTGATTTAGATTTGAGTGGGAGCATCTTGAAGGCTTCTAAGAACCAAAGCGAGACATCTAAGGAGTTGGTTTCAGCAGCATTGTTGTCTTCCTCAACAAGATGCCAAGAGTTCAAAGACAATTTGCAACGTGCTATTCTTACTTACAGTGATATTGATGTCTCCTTTGATAGTTTTCCTTATTTTTAAGGTAAAAGTTTTTACTTTGGATAGCATTATAAGCATATGCAATTTCTGCTCATTTTTATTTATTGAATGCTTAATCATTTTTACTTCTTGCAGTGAGATCACAAAGAATGTTCTGATTTTGGCTGTCCATGTGCATTTGAAGCATAGCGAATTTTCAAAATACACCTCCGATCTTCCTACTGTGAACCCGAGAATACTATTATCTGGTCCACCAGGTCTTGTGTTACTAATCTCTTTTCTTCCATTTTTTATGTATGTGCCATCTATTGTTCTTTCTTGCAACTTCGCTGTAACAATTGCATGTCTGCCTCCTGTAGGATCTGAAATATATCAAGAAACCTTGATAAAAGCACTAACAAAACACTTTGGTGCTAGGTTGCTGATTGTTGAGTCTCTTGTCCTGCCTGATGTAAGCTTGTCTAACAAGCACAACATTCCAGCAAGTTATTTGAAAGTTATCAAAATTTTTCTTTGGTTCATTGCGCTTGTTTTCATTCAACTGCCATTGACTTCTCCAGGGATTGTCGTCTAAAGATTTAGAGTCTGCAAAAGATGCTAAGAAGAAAGATAAGTCTAGAATATTTCCTAAGCAACGCATTGGACTGATTGATGCCTTGCAGCGTAAAGAGGATCTGGAATTGAGACTGATTTTGTTGGCTCTTCAATCAATAATTCTCAGTCTGTCAAGCGTGATTTAGCAAAAGCATCATCCAAGAAAAACACGTTCAAAACTGGTTAATTTTTTATTTCCCAAGTTTTTTTCTTCACTGTCAATACTGTTTTTTCTAAATATTTGGAAGTATGGAAACACTTAATGGAGAAAATTACAATAATGTGTTCATGTTGGTCTAGTTAACTTTTAATTATTTGTAACAAGATGAAATGGTGTTGGAAATTCAGGTGATAGAGTGAAGTATGTTGGTTCCTTGCATTCTTCTCCTACTCAGGAATGTCAAAGGTGCAGTGTTTTTATTTATTTATTTTTAATGAGAAAAAGGGTCCATAATTTACACATACTAATAACTTTGTTGTCTGAGAAGATATATAATTTACTGCACTCAGCTTTTTATGGCATTGACCATTGCCTTGTAATTTTTAAATTTGTTGATTTGTATTCTTTGTATATTTGTTCTATAAATTTTGTAGAGTGGTTGTCTAACACAGCTCAAAATTCATAGTGAAGAAAGCCTGTTGTTTGAATATCATGATGGGTTCAAATTAAATGAATAATCAGTGGTTACTGCTTCGTAATTAAAATAAATAAATAATCCTTGTTACATGCGGGGGCGGAAACTCTGCATTTTATTTAGGGTGATACTGTCAATTACTATGTTTATTTTTGGAATCTAGTTTGTTTTATTATTCTGGATTTTTAATATATAATGTTGTTGGAAATAAGTTTCAAGTATCAAATCTGAATGTGATAACTAGAATATTTTCTTTTCTAGATGACTCTATATGTTATCAATTTTTCTTTCTTTAAGGTGTATTTATTATTTTTTGATGTCTGAAATTTAATTGTTCTAAATGGGTAATCAGTGCAGTGTGTGCTATAAGGCGCTGGGGTTTGGTTATTTATGTGCAATGCGTCATTGTGTCATTTTTTATGTTTTTGATCTTTGTTTCAGAGTTGGACCATCAATTGGTTATTGTGGTAAAGTACTTCTTGCATTTGAAGATAATGATGCCTCCAAAGTGGGTGTTAGGTTTGATGATTCTATACCAGATGGCAATAATCTTGGAGGTCTATGTGAAGAGAATCATGGATTCTTTTGCCCTGGTGAATTGCTGTTGCAGTATGCTTGATTTTTTTGGCAAGGATACAAGTTCAGTTATGTTTATCTGCTTCATTGTGCAGCTGATTGTCTCTGTCCTGAGAATTTTTGTGATGAAACAGAAAAACTTGTCATAAATGAAATTTTTGAGGTGGGCTTACTAATTGCTTTCCTTGGGAGCATGTAATCATGAATACAACATTTCTCATGTACTGTGTGACCCCTATTTTCAGGTTGTATGTAGTGAAAGCAAAAAGGGTCCTTTAATACTTCTTATTAAGGACATAGAAAAGTCAATGATTGGCAAACACGAGGCTTATTTTTCTTTGAAAATGAAGCTTGACAGCTTGCCAGGGGGTGTTGTGGCAATAGGCTCCCATACACAGATTGATAATCGGAAAGAGAAGGTAGTATGTTTTGTGTTAGCATTTGCGATGCGACATTTTATTTGGAGCCTAATATGTGATATCTATGTTCTGCTTTCATCATCATCTTCTAATAACATTATTCCATTCCAGTCAAATCCCGGGGGTCTTTTCTTTACTAAACTTGGAGGCAGCCCAACTGCGTTGCTAGATTTTGCTTTCCCTGTATGTTCTCTAGCTTTTGTTTTTGCATTTATTTTGGCTGCTGAATATGCTAGATATGTTACTTAGGCCAATCTATGTTGGTTATGGGAAAAAAATTTTTGTTCTGTGATTGAGTGGCCAGGGATCTTCATTTTGCAGGACAATTTTAGCAGACTGCATGAGAGAAGCAAAGAAACTTCAAAAGCATTGAAGCATCTGAGCAGGCTCTTTCCAAATAAGGTCTCTATTCAAGTGCCACAGGTAATAGCAGGAAAACTAGAATGATCTTTTTTCTGGTCTTATATATATATAGTACATTTCTTAGATAATCATGTAAGTTGTTGTAGGATGAAATGTTACTTTCTGAGTGGAAGCAAAGTTGGATCACGATGCTGAAACTCTCAAAGCTAAGGCTAATTTGCTTAGTATCCGCTCGGTAGGTGTATGCTTTACAGTCGAGATAGAAGCTTATTTAATTCTATGGTTTATCAGAGATGATTTCATCACTAGGTTTATTTACAGCTTGTTACTGTTCTCTATTTGCTTAGGTTCTAATTCGCAACGGATTGGACTGCCCAGACCTTGATAAATTACAAATAAAAGATCAAGCACTTTCTAACGAAAGTCAGTATATGATTATTTTCATGTTTAGTTAGAACCAATTTTAATTTATCTGCCTTGCAGATGAATATCCTTTTATTATTTCAATGATTTTTTTCCTCAATTCCTGTCCGTTAATCAGATGGAGAGAAGATAGTTGGTTGGGCTTTGAGTCATCTTATAATGAACAGTGATTCTCTTCCAACTGATTGTAAGCTTGTGATGGCTTCTGAGAGGTACATATTTAATGGCTTTAATAAACATTTATTTACTCTTGGTATTTAGGAACATTTGCCTTGATTATGCTATTATCTGCATGCCAGCATTATGCATGGTCTGAATACTTTCCAAGCTATCCAAAATGAAACCAAGAGTTCAAAGAAGTTGTTGAAGGTAATATGTTATTTTCCTATAATACATTCTATTATGGAAGGATATATTTACCCTTAATTTTTGAATGATTTAGTTTCCCATCAATGTGTATCTTTTCATCATGTTGTTTTATTATCATACATTGCCAGATGACTACAAGTCTTCAGAATTAATTCTTGCTATTTAGTCATTGCTTGTGTTTTACCGTCTAAGGAGGTTTGGTGTCAAGAAGGGTGTCCGACCATCGAAACTTTGCCAATCATAATCACATTGATCCACGATTAGGATTCATGTTCCAACCTCTTTTTCAGCTAAGGTGGAAGAAAAAGAAGAAGATGTTGATGTCAGGGATTAAGCTTTGGATTTAGCCTATGCTTGACAATTTATTGTTTTATATCTCCTGTTGCTACTTTTTAATTACTGCCTTATCCAAATAAAGATATTTAGTTACCAAACTTTCGTGGGTGCTTTTCTTATCCTTTCCGAAGGTGGTTTTACCTATTCTGTTTGTTCATTTTTTATTACAAAATTTAATCTTCCAAAAGTTCCCCTTTTTGAAAAATAAATATTGGTTTTTTTATTAATTTATTTTAGCTATTTTTTTTTATTGGCACTCAAGGGGCACCTTCTTGTCAGCAGAAATTTGTCTCTTAAAGCCCCACAAGGTTAGAGAACTAAAGAGGTGAAATTTGACAGCCATGCCAATGTTTCTGTGATTTTTTGGGTTGTGAGTTGTCGAATGAGATGAGAATAAGGGTTTGGGGTCATCAAAAGATTCAAAGCAGAGTGATGAGCCTCCTGCAAGAAAGGGGAAGCAAATTTACCTCTGTTACGCTAACTGCAGTGAACATGAAAAATTTTTGAAGGGTGGGGATTTTTGGCTCACAGTGAAGTGTCCTTTTGAATATCCTTAAGCAATTACTCTACTATCTGTCTTGAACTTCTCTGTAGAATGCAAATAGAAGCCTTTGAAGCAGTTAAAAAACATAGAGATAGAAAACAGGCCTTGGCCTTTTCATGTCTATAACATTGTCTTCACCTTTAACAAATATGACTAATTGAACCATTCCTATATTAACTATGATATTTGACTAGCAAATTCCTGAACAGAGTAGTATTGTAAAAGTAAGATACTGCAACAATATAGGGCTGAAAATAGATGACTCCTAGACTAAGTAGTTAACTAAAATTAAATTAGGAAACTGGCTAATGTAACTAAAAAATCCTTCATGGCTTAACCAGCTGAAGGCGGGGGGTCGTCTAGGCTTGGGGCCCCTGCTATGGTCTTCTTCCTTGCTTATGCATGGTCATTGCTAGGATTTTTAGTGATAGGAGTTTGATATGCTGGGATTCACAGAGGGGACATTGAGTGATATCTAGGAAGGGAAGTGGAGGGCGTGATGGAAAATAGAGGTGGGAGGCGAAGCAAGAGAATGAATTAGGGGTAGGGGCAAGCAAGAGCAGGTGAAGAGTGGAAGGGAGAGAAGGAAAGGAGCAGCTTAAATGGGGCTTGGAGTGGATGGTTTAATTCCAGGCTCGTGGGTGGGGTTGGGGGAGGGAGCAAGAGCAAGTGAAGAGTGGAAGGGAAAGGTGGAAAAGGAGCAGCTTAACTTGGAGTGGATGGTTTAGTTCCAGGCTCGTGGGTGGGGTTGGGGGGAGGGAGCAAGAGCAGGTGAAGGGTGGAAGGGAGAGGAGGAAAAGCAGCAGCTTAATGGTTTAGTTCCAGGTTTGGGGGGGGGGGGGATTGTAGGGGATGAGAGGGGGAAGTCAATTGCCACATATGGGAAATGCAAGAATAGGAGATAACCTTTTTGTCTTTTGTCATAGTGTAGGACTTTGTATTGTTTCACCTTGTCTTGGAGATTGTGATAATTTTTGTTTATAATATTCAATTTTACATTTATGATATATTGATATTTTTGTTCATTATTATGTTTTCTGTACCTAATTATCTATTTGTAAGTTTTAAAGAAAAATATAGGTATAGAATTTCCTCATGTATTATTTTAAATTATTGGCAGAACCTGATCTTGTTGTAATTTCTCATAGTAATGACTCTGCTTCTCTATTGGTGATAGTTTGCAGTCTTAAATTGTGCTTGTAGATATAACTTTCAAATCAAGTTATGCACAGTTTGTAATTGGGTTCAGATGATACTTGCTCTTAAGCTACCCAAATCTTTTTATGTCTGCCCAATATCTGTCCCCTCCTTTGTTAGAAGTAGGGAAATAATCTTCATATTTGTCAGCTTTCCTTCTTTTCTAATCTTGTCTAGGCATCCTTTTTTCTTCTAGTTCAATAGAAATTCATTTTCTACTAATATTATTTATTTTATCTCTACAGAATTTTCTTGCAATTTTAAGTAGGAAATAGAAGTATAAGTTCTCATCAATCTACATTTTTTCGATTCTCAGGATGTGGTGACTGACAATGAATTTGAAAAGAAGCTACTTACTGAAGTTATTCCTCCAAGTGATATTGGGGTTACATTTGATGATATTGGAGCCTTAGAAAACGTGAAGGACACATTGAAGGAATTGGTGATGCTTCCTTTGCAAAGACCTGAATTATTTTGTAAAGGGCAGCTGACCAAGGTTTGAATATTGTTCATTTTTTGCTGTTATATTGTCTTTCTGTTGATTTTGTCTATGACTTTAAAATATTTACTTCGCATCTGGCGCTCATGTGGAATATGAATGACAACTTTTTTTCAGCCTTGTAAGGGAATTCTGCTATTTGGACCTCCAGGAACGGGGAAAACAATGCTGGCAAAAGCTGTCGCAACAGAGGCAGGGGCAAACTTCATCAATATATCCATGTCAAGCATTACTTCAAAGGTATTAAGAGGCTTCAAACCATGCCAGCTAATTCTTAAATATATTATTTGTAATTTCTTTAACTTTTTCTTCTTCTTCTTTTTTGGTTGTTTGTATGCTTATTAACTTCCCTTTTTTTTTCAGTGGTTTGGGGAAGGAGAAAAATATGTCAAAGCTGTTTTTTCTTTAGCTAGTAAAATATCTCCTAGTGTTATTTTCGTCGACGAGGTCTGTTGTTCCTTCAGTTGAGCCTGTTATTACATTTCTTAGAGACTTGCCATTTCACATTGTGGTTTTGTTTACATCTTATTTAGGTTGATAGCTTGCTTAGTAGAAGAGAAAATCCCAGTGAACATGAAGCCATGCGCAAAATGAAAAATGAGTTCATGGTGAACTGGGATGGTTTGAGAACAAAGGATAAAGAACGGGTACTGGTTCTTGCTGCAACCAATAGGCCATTTGATCTTGATGAAGCTGTTATAAGAAGGCTCCCTCGAAGGTATTAAAATCAATGATGTGGTGCTTTTGTTTATGTGCTGGACTTTCTGTTGCTCTCATGTAGTAATATATTTCACAAAAAAATTGCAGATTGATGGTCAATTTGCCAGATTCCACCAATAGGGAGAAAATTCTTAAAGTTATATTGGCCAAAGAAGACATGGCAGAGGATGTTGATTTTGAAGCCATCGCAAACTTGACTGATGGCTATTCTGGGAGTGACCTGAAGGTTTCATATCAATGTGTTTAGTGTGATATATTTGTTTTAGCTCTTGCAGTTTGCAAAAATGAAACTGTGTTTGTGTACTGCAGAATCTTTGTGTTGCTGCTGCTTATAGCCCAATCAGAGAAATTCTAGAGAAGGAAAAGAAGGTCAGTGTTTTGATCTGTAGTCAGGATGTTGTTTTATCTTCATCAGTTCCTTTTTCATTTACTATAGATATTATAGCATATTTTATTTTTTATGTTTATTGATTATTCTTTTTATTTTCCTACTTTCATGTTTATGTTCATGGTGAAGCAATATGTTCTTTTGGTGACAATATTATGTCAAGGATTAATTTGTTTTTCAGTTGTTCTTTAGTGATTATAAGGGTTAGTTATGCCTCATTTTGTGGTAGCAAAAATATGGTAGTAGTGCATTGATGTTTTTAATTTTGTGTTTCGTTTGTAGTGTTTTTGGAGAGAATGAGATCGATAAAACCTTACATTATATTGCTCATTCAAGCTTCATGAATTTGCGGTTTCGATTGTTGTTTTGTCATCAGATGATCAGGCATTGCTATCTGTATGATCAACTTTGGTTTTGTAATCATTGTACAGTTGTTGCAACTATTAGATCAATTGGCAGATCTATTCAGTGTCATATTTTCTTTCACAATTGTTGCAACTATTCGAACAGTCTGTATTCTTTTACCGGGCCTGCAATTTTTAATTTTATTTTTCATTGCAATATGAAAATTTGTTCAGGAAGTAATGGTTTTAAGTTTTAATAAGATGGATCCACACCTTGTAAAATGGTTCATCATTGGTATCAGAGTGGGCTACACTTTATATAGTCTATGTGAGCTACACATCTAATTTGAACCTCTTTAATAAGTGGGCCTTACATGATGGGGTGCATAAGTAGGGAGTTGATAATGTTTTATCCTTTTTTTTTACATCAATATGACCTACTTTTAGATTTTAAAAGATGTGCTAGTTTAAAAATATTTTAAAATTAAATTATTATTACAATTACTTTGAAAAATCAAGATGAAAGGGTTAAAAAAATTAGATTTTTCTTTTGCTTCCACTTGATACCCAATGGATGTTGGGGACATGGACTCTACACTGGATTCGCGTGATTACAAATGACAAGTTTTTTTATGGCCAGACGTGTTTCCTTATGCCACCATTCTCCTTTCTCTGGGCTTGGTAATGGCAGTACACAAGAAGTGGTGGAGTTAATTGAAAGCATTAGATTAATATGAAAATTTACAAGTATCCTAATTGTTTGTTTTTATATTTATCAGTAGATTATAGGCAGTGGGACCCACTAAATATGCTCAAATTTGGAACTGTGGCTTATATAAGCTCAACGAGCTGTAACACATGCAGATAACTCTCTTGGTATAAATGTAGTTTCATTTCACTCATCAACTGTTTCTTCTTGATTTAGCTATCTTCACTGTACCTCCTCGGTTTAGACGTAATCTGGATCCCAAATTGGCGGGCTATTGTCAAAAAGATCATAGCTTATTATTATTTTGACTGATTTGTTAATCCTCGGCCTTCTCACTTGCAGGAGAGAAATCTTGCTTTGGCAGAGAACAAATCGCCTCCTGATTTGCATGGAAGTGTACATATTAGACCTCTCAACATGAATGATTTTAAACATGCTCATGAACAAGTATAGTTTCTCTTCTCACCCTTCATTTTATTACATGATTTTGTTGAAGTAAAGTTAATGGCAATAGAAAAGTGAATAATTTGATTGTACATACTGTATTAATTAGTTGTGGGTTTTAGATGGAGCTAAAACTAATCTATTCCATCTTTTGTTTTCTGGGCATCTGCTTTGCTTAAGCCTCTTTTCTTTCAATAGTGAAATATTTCCAAAACAAACTCGATTGTTACCATCTGGTAAATGATTTCTAGAAATAAGGCCATGTGATACGTGATGGGATATTGTTTTATTGTTTTTATTTGTCTCAGTTTTTGTCTTGCCGGAGAAAGTTCCGTGGAAAGAGCATCACTTATGAACACTTTATTTTTTACATAAGTTAATGTATCACTATTTAAGTAAAAGAAAAATCAGCTTGTGGTATAAAAGCCTTAAAAAGCTTGCCATGCATCTCGCTTACTGGATGGTTGTGATGACTGAGTTATGATGGTGATGGTGATCTGTCATTGTAACTGCTATTCTTTTTTGTAGGTATGTGCAAGTGTGTCGTCTGAGTCATCGAATATGAACGATCTGTTGCAGTGGAATGAGCTTTATGGTGAGGGAGGGTCTCGAAAGAAAAAGCTCTCAGCTACTTCATGTAGGAAGGTATAAAGTATAAATTGTACAGTTTCTTCTTCTTTGGTCTACAACTTGTCCCCTGCTTTTTGTTCGTCAGCTCTTAAATAGACCTGCAAATGGGGTCTTCAATCACTCAATATTTATATACATGTGTTGATATTTACTCTCCTATTTTTGTTATTAATGTCGGCCATCCCTTTTGTATTTAATTTGCATGCAGTCGTTACCTTCTTGTGGCTAATCATGCAATGTATTGCAGAGATGTGGTTGTCCATTGAAATTCTCTGTTGGCATCATCCTTCCCTACAACTAGGAATGAAAATAAACTTTGCTTTTATCAATGATTTTTCTATATATCTTTGGATGTTTTACTGTCTTCAACTGTGTGTTGACCCTTAAGTAATTTGTTTTATTTGCATTTTATTGATGGTTGACTTTGGATGTAGATAATTTTTTTAACAGGTGGTTTAAGAAAATTACCTTCTCCTGGACATCTAAGAACAGCGAATATGTCTAACTAGCTTTCTAGCTGTGGATGGTCTGTGACATTTGTGTTGATACAAAGTGTCAAACCATACACTGCTATTCGATCTGTTTGGCTGCTGTTTAGTATATGAGAAGCTTTAGAACACGAGGCGTGAAATTTGATATTTCCATACCGGATGAAATATTACCAAAACACATCACATGATCAATTGCTTGTAACAGAATGCTTTTTGCCGTTAATTGACGTTTTCTTGTTGTCTTCGACTCAAATTCTTCTCTTTGCTCTTATAATATGATTGAAGTGTTGGTGATAAATGATTTGAGGGCGCAATTACCAAAAAAATGCTTGAATGGCACTGTATGTATGTTTTTTCATGTTCATTCATCTCTGCCCATTATTGTGTATTTTCTTGTTATCTTTTTGTTCTTTAAAGTTTTCTAATTTGAGAATGTTTCTAGTTGTATTGATCTCGCTCAAATTTTAGTTTGAACAAAATTTTGTATTTCTGAATATAGAGAAAAGAATACTTGTCAACAATGTGCTCAGGTTAATGTGTTTTTCTAAGACGGCTTGTTTAAAGATGGGATATTTTTTGTTAGGCTCGGTATAGTTAGCCAAAAAAAGAAAGTATATGGCATAACAATTTTAAATAATTAATCTTATTAAAGTAGTATATATATATAATATATTTACAAAAAAATAGTACACGTTTGTTGTATTTATTTTGAAATCAATCATATCATCACGTCATCTATGTGCTTTTTCATATTTTTGTAAAAATTTCTATATTTTTATGAGAAAATTAAATCTACATTGGAAGTACACAAACCTATTGAAGAGTAAATATGGTTATTTTATGTTCTTATTTTGGTGTAATCATATATAAATGATTTATTTAAAGTTATTTTATGTATAAATATATACTAAATATATCTACTTTTAAAAAGGTTGACTATTTAAAAAATTTTATGTTATTTACATTATTTTTGTGCTAACCAAATGGACCTTAGGTTATACTCATTTTTCAAATGATAATTCACCTGTGATTGAAGTGCGGCATGCATGTACCTGAAGGCTTATTTCCAGCCTAATTTTTTTATTCTGTCATATGTTTTTTTCGTCCTTGAGTAGTATTTGCCTCTCTATTTGCTTGGGCATATAAATTCGGCATACATGTTCCTGAATGTGTTCCAGCCTAATGTTTTAATTCTGATGGTTCATATGTTTTGTTCGGCCTCGAGTAGTATTTGCCTCTTTATTTGCTTGGGCATCTATTTGATTGTTTATTTGGTTTTACGTTCTACATTTGTACATCCAAATAACGTGAAGCAGAATGGAGTATGATAAATGTCCATCTTAATGGAGTATGATAAATGTCCATCCTCCACTAGTTATCAGAGAATTTAACTTGGAAAAAAAGATGCTGTTCTCATTCTTTTTTTAAAAAAAATTCAACTCATCACTAGAGCTAGTGATTAAAGAAATTAATAATAACGGAGAATTGTATCATCAGTGTCCTATTTTTTAAAGCATCAAACAAGCCACGGACTACAATTGAAATAAATAAATTCAATGGTTACAACTCTCGTGGAGAATTTTTTTAAAGCATCAAATGAATAAATAACGGAGAATTGTATCATCAGTATGATACGTACATGCTGTATGATATATTGTTCTTACTTCAATTTCAATTATTTAAAATTGTAAAGATTAATATTCTTTGAGCAAATGTTATATGGCCCCGTGGGTAAAGCTAATTCATTACTTAGCCCAAATGGATCCTCCTTCCCGCCTCCCTCCCAAAAAATAATACTTAACCCTTTCAAAACTAACACGTTTAGACAAATGTTTAAGTGACCCCGAAATGACACTTTTAAGATGTTGACCTTAAGAAACTTAATAGAGTAAAAATGTGGGTCAAAAATGTATTTAAGGCAAACTTATTTTGGTTCGCGCCCTGTAAACTTTTTAAAGAGAACTGAATTTGTCTAAAATGATTTTTTTCTACCATTTAATTTCCATTGCATAAATTTAGTAGGAGCAGATCATCCAATATGGTCGAGAAATTGTAGAAGGCGATCGGGTGGCGGAGAGGTTGACTGCTGGAGGTTGTGGTGCTCATGGGAGGAGATGATGTTGGGGCCGACAGGAGAGTGCAGTGCTCTCTCGGGGAGTTTGAGCTTCGCATTGTCCCCTCTCAAGCGTAAGGCGGCGGCATCATAGGCCATGGCGGCTTCCTCGGCGGTGTGGAAGGTGCCGAGCCATATTCGAGCAGCTTCGAGGGTGTCATTGATCTCAGCCACACATTTCCCCGACGGCCTTTGCCTCGCGCCACTGTACTTCTTCCACCTTCTCATGGGAGCCTCTGTAAGAAAGCTTTAATTACCGATCATTCATATTGTTTAATCATATTTATAGAGCTTTAAAATCTCAACATTTTCTTTTCTTGTGACTTGTTATCATATTATGATTATATGTATAAGTACTATTTAAAATTAGGGGGTAAAAAAATTTCTTGGGTTATTTTATCGCTTACCCCTCGCCGTTTCTCCTCTTTGCGTGTGTATCATCACATCACCTTCTTCTTCATGGTTCCTCCACTGCTCGTGATGACCAATCTCATAGTTTCTGATTGCTAGCTCTCTCGCCCTCCACACTTTATTGCTGCTCAACTTGATCAGATGGTTGTAGCGAGTCCCAATATCCCTAACAATGCCATTTGCTGTTCTATAATCTGCACTTGGCAATCCAGTTGATAGCAGGTCGTTTTTTGATCGAACCCAATGGTCTACTGCAAGTATGTTTTAGATCCAACATTGATATTCAGATAGAGGAAGAGGAGCCAACGTCCCTATCGGCATGTATCCGCCATGAACCCGCTTTGTCCAAACATTTGATTCTGTATCTATGGGGACCTGTCCTCGCCCGCTTGAAGTCATATCCTGAACATATAACTTGCTCGCAAACTGCGATCTTCAGAGCACCAGCGTTAGCGAATTCCTGGCCCATTTCTAGTGCAAGATTTCTTTCTGTCTGATGAGCGCCATTGTTGATAGGAGTCACCGGGTTACCCAAATTTTGGTTATCAACGTGGGCATCTTCTGTGCGGGGAAGCATCTCTTCCTGGTGAAAACCAGCTAAGTTAGAATCATGAGCTACCCTTTCTTCCTCTTCATCATTTTCCAAATTTCTTAATATTGGTTAACCAAATTAGAAGGCGGCAACCTGATCTGAATATTCTATTCTAGATATATATGGTTCAGTCAATATCTAAAATAGATCCAACGTCCCATACCCGGTCGGAATTCAATTGAGGATGATCTATCTATGAGGGTCTGATTTAGCTAAAATAAACTATAGAATGAAAGAAGCGTCAAGCTTTTTACACAACAGCAGGTACCTATATATATATGCGCCAAATCTATCACCTTCACCAAGCAATTCAAGCAATCGTGTTTTATATTGCCTCACAAAAGAAGTTTTTTTGTATAACATAATTTCGTAGTAGTAGATCAAATCCAGACCTAATTTAGCAAGTTACTGTTAGGGGCTGCCAACAAGAGCTTTGGTTCATAGAGTAGATCATGGTAGTTCGCTAAAGGTTTTTGTCGAGGTTTTAATCAGGAGAAATAGAGAATATTGGGTAAGAGTCCGACGTAAAATAAAAGTTTTTCCATGGCATTTCTCATAACAGGGAATAAGAACATTATTGGAGATATTCTCACCGATGAAAAAGGGCTCAATCAAGAAGTTGAGAAAGAAGGTTCAATCAAGAAGTGGTGAAGACCTCAACAAGCAGGTTATTGGGCCCCCAACAGTTACAACTAATTACCGGAGTTTTATACTTGCCATTTTGATACATAAGCAAGACTCAGATTCGAGACAACCCAAATCATTATTCGAATGGGTGCAACCCAAGTTAAAACCAGACAATAGAAGAGAAACTTCATGAATACCTTATCATCCCACACACGGCGAAAGTGGGGCAACTTACTCAGTGGCGCTTGGCACCGTGGTCACAAATATGTAGAGCTCAAGGGGGAAAGGATCGCTGATACGAGGAAGAGACAACATGTTTTTGACATCTTCATCGGTGAAAACATTAACGAGGCTGCTGCTGTCCAAGTATTTGATCTCAATAGCCGCGCCCCCAAGAAAGCTGTGATTTATGAAGTCTGTGACCTCGGATAAAAGATGTAGATAATCCATATCAGCTGCCGGATCCGAGTACCTCCGACGTACACAACATGGTCATCTTCTCTGCCGAAGTCTCCGCCCGAACAACGGAATCATCTTGTCAGGCATCTAATTTTGCCAATTTGTTCTGTTCGTGGCCACCAAAATTCGACCGGGTGCAGTGCTGTTTTTTTATCTGAGATTATAATTGAAGAATTACAGATGAAAAGAATCTCATGTTGCCGTAGTTTTTCTTCTTTTCTTTCCAAATTAGTTTGATGCAGTTTGGATCATGCAATTCGGAGGCATTGACTTATGGTGGTCGCCGGCTTTGACTTTGACCGCCCTAAGCACGTGCGAGGCTGATGGGCCTCGAAAGTTGGTGAAGCCCCCTAGATGGGGACACAGGACTTGGCCCAGGCCCATTAAGGGATTATTCTCTTCTTCCTGATTTTCCCGCCCCTTCGTGGCTCCATTCCCGCCAACGGAGAAAGGTCGTCACCATCGTCGTCGCCTTCGAGCTTATGAAAGGTGAAGTTCGCGATTGATTTTTTTGTTCCCTCTTTCTATCAAGTTGAGTATGTGGGTGAAACATTTCCATGGTCTTCTTTTTTAAAAAGAAAAATGTGTAGGAGCAAAAGTTTAATGTAGGTTGAGTAAAAACGGCTTCTTTTGACGGTTGGGCTACTCGTTTGACTGGGTTATTTTTAAGGAATATTGATGTGTGGTGTTCGTACGGGTGTCTTTAGATGTGAAGGATAGTTTGAGAAAACATTTAATCAAGGTGTTTGTGAATTTGCCTAGCAGAGCGTTTATTTAGATTTGTATGAGATTTTCTGAAATTTATCTGATCGTTCTCTGAATTTGACTTGTCCACTGTTATGCTTCTAGAGTTATCAAGCGGCATGATTATATTTATCTATGCGTTCACTTAAACTTGAAAGTGGGGTTGTTGATGTTATTATCCTTTTTTTTATTCTATTGTGATCGTTTGGGGATGATGGCACCATTGTTCCCTTAACAGTTTCTCAATTTTCTGTTTATCTCTTGCCGAGAAAGTGGGCTTGTCTGCTCAATGTTTGATATTGATGAAAAACGGAGATGCTGGAACCCTTGTTCCATCACTCTGTGTACCTTTGAGATAATACTCAACACTTTGAAGGATTACGATGGTTTTCATGGTTTGGATAATTTTTTTACTGTTGTTTTGAATGGGATGTTCAACTTTCACAACCTTTGACAAATTAGCATGTCGTTCACTTAGGATGTGGGTGGATGATGGGGATGAATTTTGCTCGGTTGTCTAGATGATTAATTTCATACGGCTTGAATGATAATGTGAATTTTACCAATTGGATTTTATGTTTGTTAATGATTGCATCTGTTCTGCAGATATGGACACCAACAATCCGGCAGTTTTCGTGAATGGAGAACTGTTGAGCCGGTATGTTGGACGAAGGGTCCGTGCATTGTTTCAGATTGTACGTGATGAAGGTGGAGTTCTCATTGGCCAATCCACTGATAATCGTCAAATAACAATAAGAGGATCATTATCCTTTCCCGTCTCTCATTTTGTGGAGGTGATTGGGATTGCTGATGGGAATCAAGCAATTCGTGCTGAAATATGCACCGACTTCGGCGAAAAGGCTGGTATGATTTGACTGGTTGCCCATTTCTCAATATTTGTGAATAGTGACACCGCTTGTACTTTACATTTTATGGCCTCATTGTCCATAACACATCTAACTGATAATTTTTTTCTTTTGTTTTTCAGATCCTGTCTCTTATAATTATGTATGTCAAATGGCAAATGGAGAATTTAAGAGTCTCTTTGTTTAGGTGGATACCGCTGGTCTTGATGGGCGGGTATTATGATTGATGATAAGGGTTGTGATGCACACTTTTATCTTCTGGTTTGTTGTGGCAGTCTATTGGTGTCATGTAATATCATCTACTTCATCTTTGTTGCGGTAATTGACATTTTTCTCCATTATTATAGAGTAATAGAAATGCCGAACTCGTACTAACTGCTTGGCCAAAGTTAAATTCCCCTCGAGCTTTAAACATGATTTATTGCCCTGTCCACGTTTTTATATTTTTATTTCCAAACCTATCACGTCCCTCGTTTGAACATATAGTTGCAGTGAGGCCCCTTCAAGATCATGGGTTAATTGCTGCACATTTATTCACTGTAGAAGCTGCATTCGAAAGAAATAATTTATACGTTAGATTGTGCTTCTATTTCCGAAACATGAAATTGCCAATTTTAGTGATTTAATTAGTTATTTATGCTACATAAGATAAAAAATTAATTATAATAACTAGGTAAAATGTCATCTTATGTGTAATTTATATTGGATAAATATTAATTTTATAAATAAAATTTCATTGAATAATGAAACAGAGGAATAATTTTATATCTTAGATATAGATTATAATTGTCTTTAAAAATTTGAGTGAAATAAATTATAATTATTTATTTTTTTATTATATATTTTTGAAGACAATTAAACAAAAAAATTTTATAAAAAGTTAGATGTTTATTAGTTGAGTTCAAACACATTATTTTTTATTGTAAAAAATATTTTTATTTTTTTAAAAAAAATTTGAAACTAGCTAGATTTAAATCATAGTTGTAAAAATCGGAATCGGAATTGGAATCGATTTTTGAAGGAGTCAGAATCGGAATCGGAATTGGTCTAGATCGGATAGGAATCAGTTCAGTTGAATTGGCCTGAATCGGTCCTATATAAAAATTTTAACTGAATTAAAATTAATGGGTTAATAGTATAGAATATGTCGTTTTGATGTAATTTTCATGTTATAATGTGTATTATATTTTATGATATTATTTTCATATTTTTTTGGATTTTTTAAAATTATCTGGAGTTAGTTATTATTTTTAACTTGAGTCGGAGCCGAGTCAACTTTTAATTACGAGAATGCCACTTATATTTCATTGTTTTTCTCCCGCGCCGCCGCCGCCCCGCCCCGCCACCCTCGCTGCCCTGTCACCCCGTCGCCCCCTATCCCGCCCCGTCGCCGCCATATTGCCCTGTCGCTCCCCCTCCTCGCCTTCTGCCTCGAAGCCACCATGGCAGCTCGCCCCGCCCCTGCCCCGCCTCGCCGCCCGGTCGCCTCCCTCGCCTCTCGCCGTCACCACCCCGTCCCACGCTACCGTTGCCCCCCCCAGCCCCGGCCCCCTGGTCGCCAGTCGCAAGTCGCCGCCCTTCCGTCAGCCGGAATTGGCCGATTCAAACCGATTCTAGAATCGGCTCAAATCGGGTAAAATCAGTTCGAATCGTCGTGGACCGATTCGATCCCGACCGATTCATGTTATTTTTTAAATAGGATCGCCACCGATCCGATTTAAATCGGCCGATCCCGCATGGAATCGGCCGAGTTATGCAACAGTGATTTAAACTCGTGACTCTATGCCAAAAGTATTTTTATTGTATTTATTAGATTTTTTATTTTAATTAAGTTATTCTCCTATTTTTAACATCAGATAAGTTTTGAGTTTCTCTTTAATTAATAAGTATAAATTTCATTAAAATCATTAGAATTAGCAATCTCATCATTAAAAAACATCATTAAGAGAGCCATAATTGCTCCTCTCAATCTTACACCGACAAAGACTTTTATTTGTATGTTGCACATGGCACGCCTGCACGCACTTCCTGTGTTTGCTACCATTAAGAATGCTTAGTAAAATTACAGTTGGCAGTGTAGGCATCTTTTTTTTTTTTCAAGGCTTTGGGTTCAGAGTTTAAAGTTTTTTATTCATAAATGCAAGTTACAATGATGTTACATGTGCGAAATCCCCAACTTTTTCTTAATCTTTTCATCTTTCCAAGGCAACATCAGACCTGTAAAATGGTAGGGCAAATGCAAATAGTCATCTTCGCCGCACTGGAAAGGTGAAGCATGGATGTTCCCTCAAGTGCGGAATTGCAGACCTGAGGTTATTTTGCCAAGTACTGCACGATGGTTTAAATTTTTCAATAAAGATATTGGTTCACTTGGAGCTAAAGATTTCCCATCCTTTTTTTTTCTGTAGGCACAAAAGATAAATAAAATTGATGAAAATTTCCAATGATCAACTTACAAAACACAGTATTTATTTTGTTATTTTTTATAAAAAACAAAAAAGCATAAATCTGTGTTTGGTACTCGCGACTTTAAAAAAGGGGCGGGCATGGGCGGCTAAAAATCCCCTTTCTACAGTTCCACCGCTTGCTTGGTGGTGATATCACCAGACTCCAAGAGTGCTTCGTTGCTGCGGGGCAATGCTAGTTTGCCTCCTTGCCAAAGGTCGTCGGGTTCGCAGTGACAAGCAGACAGATTGCGTTACTTCGTGGCAGTTGCATGATGCGCACTCCGCCAAACAAAATTAGTGTTGATTTAGAGTTTATCCTTTGAATATGCAATAAATTACACAGGCGTTTAACATTTTGATTGTTGACCCAAGAAAAGATGCAAATTAGTAGAAAATTACACATGAATTACGGGTATAATGTATTCCATCACAAATAGCTTTCATCCCCACACAATACAAACGCAGTACGGGAAAGGGAACTGGGTGGTGCAAATATCTAAGCTTGTCATCAAATACCCTTTTTAAATGTATCTCACCGTCTCACGTTCGCAGGTGCATACCAAATCCAATGCCTTCTGTGCCAATGGAACCAAGGCATGTCGCTTCCTCCATTGCACTACCGAGGAACCTTCTTCCGACTAAGAATCTCCTGCTCTTTAAGACGATGCTGGAATCTTGCTAAGCGGGCTTGAAGACTTACCAAACCTGCTGCCTTGCGAGAAAGCACAAAACTCAACTGCGTCACATAATTATCAATGAGGCTTCCTGGTTGGTCTACCTCTGCCAACAACTTCATCTCCTAAACAAAGTAAACGGAACTTTTAATGCTATTACAGCGGGTTAAAAATTATCAAGCTTCATAAAATAAGAAAGTTCTCAAATAAAAAAAACAATACGTCATTTGTGGTTTATCTCAAAGTAAAAGGAACTTTGAATGCTATTATATAAACATACTTCGCGAACAATCTCCATTGTCTCTTCAATTTCTTTCCTGTGAGCTGCAATCAGAGCCTCTTCCTCCTTGAAAAGCATCAAAATGTGTAACCAATAAATGACAAAATGAAAAATTACCAGAATAAGAGAATTAAGCGATAGAAATGCACTGATAAGCAGAAATAGCCACTAGCAGCATACCTCAAGCAAAGCATTAATATCTCCATCACGTGCAGGTGGAGGATCAGGTTCAAATTGTCTCAATGCTACACTGTTTGAACTGCTATCAGAACTATTCTGCTGTTTCACAGCTGCAGGATATGCATCAGACCCACCATTTCTTTTAGGCAAGTTTATTTGTTTATCAGGTCTTTCATCCTTGATAGCTTTTCGGCGCGGTGGAGACACACGCTGAACCTTTTCTTCCTTGACTACATCAACTGAGTTTTGTACAGCAGGCATTCGAAGGCTGCTGCTAAAACCACTGCTTTTTAAATCAACTTTCTCACTGTCAGGGTTACTGGATGGCAAGCCATTTTCCTCTCGCCCATTATTCATACTAATCTCAGGATAATTTGATGAGCTTCTTTCAAGATCAGCAGTATGTGTTTGAGAAGAGCTTTCAAATCTTCTTCCCACATCAATTGCTCTTGCCTCGGTTTGGACAATAAAATCCTCTGTTTCTGTGGAAACAGGGCACGAGGAAGATGAGGATTCCTTACTTCCAATGCTTGGAATTGGATCTTTTTTAATGTTGCCACTCTTTGAAAGACTCTTAACCCTGTGGCAATATGATTTTTAGTAATATGATTCAATAGATTATGAACATATAATTATCGCATTAGAAATTAAGGTTCTAATCATACCGATCGGCGTATCTTAATGTATTTAATGTATGCTCACAGGAACCAGCATTCGGTGAAATGCAAGAGATCATAACTGTGCGCGAGTTCCCGACAAAGGAATCACGAAGAACCTCTGTCAGCTTGCTTCCACGAAATGGTATGTGTATTTGATCATTATCAAGAGCACGGATGCATTCCTTTAATGCTAATAGACTCTTGTTGATTTCTGCTCCCTCAATTCTAGCAAAACAAAGATAAATAACCATACCAGCCTTGTACAGCATGAAAAAAAATAAAATCTAAAGTAGCAATTCAGGCACAAACCTTGTCTGGCGGTCATTATCTGTTGTATCAGCTCCCCGCTCACTACCAGCCAGATCAATAAAAGAGATCTTCCCCACTACCTTTCCACTCTTTGTTTCATTTCCATCATTGTACCTTCTGAATTCAGCAACCTCACTATGCTTCTTGATAGCAAGCTGTAAGATAGCATGAGATCTAGAAGATTCCTCATTAGCACCAGTGGAACCTGTACTTCTAGATGCATTTCCCTTCTCAATATATTCTTTAATAATTTGCACATCAGACACCTCAAACTCTTGCAATCCAACAATGCAGACTTGCTGCCGGCCATCTTCCCTCATGCATAATTTTCTAAGGACAAAAAATAGTAGTGGTCAACACATCTATTCCCAAAGATTAATGCACAATCAATGCAAAAAAATTTGGATGAGCGCATCACAACATTAAACAGGCCTTTCACATATTCAAATAACAGCAAAATGCTCAAAATGCAGATCTCAACAACTCCGCTGACTACTAATGCTCTCCATCATGCAAAAAGAATGTAAGGTAGCCCTGAATCACGAGGACACAAATAAACATGGCTGGTTCCATACGATGCAGAAACTTTTTGGCAGTGCAGAATTGTTGTGTATGGTGTACAACTCAATTACCTTGTTAAACCACACCGAAATTTTTCTTAGTGTTATTTTCAGATAAAATATAACTGCGAAGCCACTAAAAAAGCCAGTTGACCACTTTCCAAACCATACAATAATTTTTCAAACCGCCCATTGAGTGGAGTCCACAAAACTAGCAATCTTTTAGGGGTTATCAAGTACTAATTTAATAATCAATCTACCATTTAAAAAAAAAGTGCTAACTACACTGTTACAAAAATACTTTTGTAAAACTAACCTTCTATCGCCGAGAAGATCAAAGAGTTTACCGCCATAAATCTCAAAATAGCTAAGCCACAACTTATATCTCTGATTACGATACATTGGTTGACGCAGCAGCCTAACAATGTCTTCTGCAGCTTTCAGAGGTAACGGTTGCATAGTGTAAGTCTTACCACTGCCTGAAACCCATCAGATAGATTCAGAAACTTCCCAGAGAAACTAAGCTATTAGCTATCATACCGGTTAGCCTTAAAAGCAAAAAAAACACACAACCTACACACCTGTTTGCCCATAAGCAAAGCAAGTTGCTTTGGCTCGCTGAAAAATTGTTGGAATGATTGGCGCTACAGTGACATGATAAACCTGCATTAGGTGAAAATAAGTCCTAAATAAGACAAAGGTAGGATGACAGACATTGAAGTTTGACAAGTCCTAAAAATGATACACAAACATAGAAATGGAGAATTCAGTAAAAATACAACCATGAAAATACCTCGTCATTAGTCACATGCTCGTCAAGAACAGCATCAAAACAAAATTCATGTTTTTCAACATAGGCTGTCAGGTCAACCTTAAAGTAATACACACAATTAGCAATAATAAATGTGCAAAAACAAAATTAAAAAAAACATTCTCAAAAAATCAAGTAAACATATTAGCTTTCAAACCTTCAGTTTGGGTTCGTGAACAGTTACGTATGCATTTTCAAGGACTGTTACAATATCGTCTTCCTTTCGGGACAACTCCTTCTTATTTAAAGGTCTTTTGCGTACCTGAAGACACAGTAGAAAAAAAGGTGAGTTTGTAACTTGTTTTTCTCATCTCTAAAAAAGCCAATGATTCACAACTTAATGTGTTGTTTTCCGCAATGTAAAATGTTTCTTTTTAGTGCGTACGTTAGCAACGAATAATTATACGGCAGAGTCACAATTATTGGTATATTATTATTATTCGTCTTCTACTTCTTCCACCTAATACCCAAAGGGCATGGAGACATGGAGCCTAGTTAAATTACAATCTATATGATAACAGCCGGATGCCCTTTCTAGCACCAACCCTACTTTGTCCATGCTTGGGACCGGCAATCCAAAAAAAGTTCACAACTGTTGGTATACTGTTGATAAAACTAAAAAACAGCATTAAACTTATAATGTACAAATAAAAAATAAATACTATCGATGGGGAAGTGTTAACAAATAAAAATTCTAAAAAATTTTTAAAAAAAAAAGAAAGTAAAAGCCAGCATACCACAACTTTAATCTTTGCTAAGTTGCTCTCTTTTCCCAAATTCTCTTTTTCATTTAACTTCTCCTTTTCACCTTGCAGTAATCTTTCAGAAGTGTCTGTTCGCAATCTCGGCTGCCTGCTAGTAATAGTATCAAAGTCATTATCAAACCCTCTACTAGTAACTGCAGGCATGAAAGGCGATGGCTCAAAGGGCTCTGATAATACATGCTGCGAAAAACCCATGTCCAATTGTCAACAAAACTTCTACTACGAACGTAAAATCACATTATGTTTTTCGGTTTCGATGGGATGAAAATAAGGTTATGATGTAAATGAAAATAAGTTTGTAATGAGAAAATAAAATTTAATAAGAGGAGTCTGATAAAATCCCTATATTGAAGTAATAACCACATTCTCACCAGTATATTGGGCATGAAACAGAAAACTCGAAGACTAAAACCATACCTCTGAAAGTAGTTCAGTGTCATCCATAGCATGAAGATCCAACAGCCCCGCACCAAACTCCCCTCTCAATTCTGGAGAATAAAAACCATCAAGTCCCGACACAGCACCAGAACCATGGCCAGTTGGGGTGTATGGATCAGATTCACCATTCAAGTTCAAGTTTCTCAAAAGTTTAAACATCTTTTGCTTATCCTCGGTGGCTTGCAGTCCATACCCCTACATGAATGAGTCACCAAAGAATACGTTTCAACTGGCAAAAAATTAAAATGAACATGAAATGCTTGGATGACACCATCATGCAACATGAAACCCCAATATATCCTCTCAAGCCTAAAGTTTGTTTCTTTTAGGAGGACAAATAGGCCCTGAACTCAAATCGAACAATACTAAGATATGTGATAAAGAAAATAATATCAGAATTATCGGTATAAGCAGTAAAAACGGTAGCTTCCAAATCCAAAATTGCGTCCGTGAAGCAAACAGGTGTGCAAGAGAAGAGATGTGGCAAGAAGAGAAGACCGATCCAGACCTACCTGCATGAGGAGATTAGGAAAAAGTCGTTGATCGACGCCCGGAGCGGCAACGGGAGAGGCAAGATGCTGCAAACCGGCGGATTGGAGCCACCGGGCCATGACAGCGTCACCGGCATCGCTCACCGGTGCAGAACCATGGAACGCCCCGCCGGCCGGATGCGGGTGGTCGTAGAGAGCGGCGGCAGCACTGTTCTGCTGCATCTGGCCGCCCCCCATGGGGCGCTGTACCCGGCGTTGAGGCGCCAATTTTCAAGACCAGACGAACACCCCCTGAGCACGACCAATCGGCAAAATCAATCAACAACCAGCGTTTCCCCTAGCAACTAAAATCCCCTCGATTTGGGAAGAACCCAACCCACCTCCACCCAAAAAACCCAGCCGAAATCAAGCCAAGAACATCAAACGCAACCCCTCCGAGGAGTCGCGTTTCTTGAACCAGGATCAGATCCAACTGCCCACAATGCAGACGACGATCCAGTCCACCATCCGTCCCCACCTTCATCCACAGATCCAAGAAACCAAAATTCAACCAAAATAAAAAGCAACAAAAATCGAAAAGAAAAAATGGAGAATCAAATAGATCCGAGTTGGAGAGAGTGGAAGGACGATGAAAGATCGAACCTTGGCGGCTCGGAAGCAATGTACGGCGAGAGTAGATGGGAGAGAGGGGGTGTTGGGTTGTCTCCTACCTTCTCATCACCCACAAGACCTAATTCAAGAAGCCTCTCATTTATCATTTCTTTCCATTGTTGTTTTGGTGAAAATTTTATGCATATGAATTTAAATAAACAGAAGATAATCTCCTCTGCACCATTGTAAAAAACGTATTTCTTGTTACTTTTTTTGAAATTTTTATTAAAAAAGGTGTTTTTTGAATTTTTTTTTAAAAAAAGGTGTTTCTAGTATTAGAAAAATCAAAGTCAGATTAATTTCGATTAAAAGAAAGACATAGTTAAGAGGCCTTCAACCCCAATAATTTGGATCAGGGGGCAGACATCATAGTTAAGAGGCCTTCAACAAATAGAGTCGAGTTAAATATTATTTTATTTATATTTAGCTTATTTTTAAATTAATTTGTAATAAATATTATAAGTAATATTTGATATATTTTATTTTTAAAAAATAATAATTGAGGGTAAATATTAGGTATTATTGTTATTAAATAAGCTGAAAAGCTAATAGTTAAGTAATATATTAAATACTAGTAATATATTTTTGTAAATAATTTATGATGAGTATAAGAGTTATTTATTCATATTAAAGACTTGATATAAAAATATCATTCAAGTTGAGTAGAGCAAGTATTATATCGAGTTCAAACACACAATTTAAAATCAAGCCGAGCCTAACTCCTTAATCCAAGTTATACTTAGATATTTTATCAGAGTATAAAATTATTGCCCGGCAAACATGTTGTGAATTGGGCTTCGCATGTCTGGATATGTAGGACCGAGTGAAGTGAGCATTCGAAAATCAAATTTTAACTTGATTGCAGAGTTTATAGTGCAATAATTGATTAATGGCTTAATCAGTCGCATTTCAAAACTTTTGTCGCCTTCAACCTCTCATGAGCTGGCTGGGATTGAAGACAAATAAAAAACTTAATAGAGATGAAAAATAATCAGCGCAAAGTATATAAGCAAGAGCACGTATGCATATTTGTATTAGTGATAACTGATAACCGACCCGCCACTGTTTTCTAATGGACGCTTGTCGTCACCTTTTGTCAAACGCTTCTCGTTTGGTGTGTTTAGTAGGCGATATAAAGTTTGAACGACAAATCTGCCAACGATACATACGAGGAATTGATGCAAGCCAGGCTTACTAACAATTAATTAATTGCACAGAAAAAACAGTTAATTAATTAGTCAATAAAAACAAGTTATATGTAACACTTCCACCATATTTATCTCATATCAATTAAGTATAATAAAAAGAGCGTTTGTGATATATAACAATTAAAAGCCTCCTTATACGGACCGGGTAAAATGTAAAAGTAAATCGTTTCTCAATAGGCGTTACTGGAGAAAAAACGTTTTATTTGTCTGCATGTAATAATAGTAAAGGATTCCTCTTGACTATTGAATGCTTTGTAAGAGCCAGCTCATATTGAATTGTTTCAATACAAGCAATGATTTAATAAAACCAAAAACAAAAAGACAAAATCAAAGCATGCTATGTGCAATACTTTGGGTAACCTATATGAACGTTGCTGAAAATTATGATCAGCAGCTTACTCTTGATTTAAGAGATCGTATGTATGAGACTTAAGGGTGTCAAGGCAATAATATGACCTCGAGAGCAGCTTATTAATCATTTTTCGAGATTAATATGACAATAAACTAATTAAACGATGGTTCGGTGTTTTCCTCCTTGTTAAGTAGAACTTTTTCCAACGCCACGTGAGACCATAACGTGGGTGTTGCTTTTCTTACAAGTTTGGTCATCTTTTCTTTCATTTTTCCAGCAAACTCGTGATGCCAAGCCAACGCTCCTCGTCGACTTTATAACACATGGAAAAGCGAACATCAAATGTTTGGCATCTGATGCATCAAATCACAATTAGGTGCGGTGTTGTATCCAACTTGGGAGCTGCAAAAGCGATCGCAGCAAGCACTCTTGTTGGTCGGAACTCTTATCAGTATTTCCATCAAACAAGGTGAACAGTTAGTACATAGCGAGAAGCTTCATTATAATTCGACATGAGAGGTGGTGCACAAGAACAGAGGATGAAGATGAATGCAATTTATATGCCTGTGAACAGCCGAGTTTGTGATTTCCTATATACTCTTTCACTGGCTTCATTCGTTCCATTCTCTCACTCTGTGATCTCTCCTCCCAATTTTCTGGGCAGCTGCTATGTTCCATCTAGTAAATTATACTGTTAATTAACTGTAAATTCATTAAGCAATATGGTGTATGGAATTACTACTTTCCCTGGAAATCATGAATAATTAAGTTAACAAGGTGCTCATAAAAAATGAAATCTCTGAACTTACCTTTTTCTCAGTAGGAGATTTAACTTCTCCAGATGTATTGCACCATCATAAACTCCTCCCTCTCTGATTAACCAATTGAAAATAGTATCACATAAGTGCAGAGCTTAATCCCTTCGAACTGACCAATAATTAAGTCTTTCATCCAGCATATGATGCTCTTGTGTTTTTCGCATTGTCATTTCTTTTAAGTTAATCATTAACAACAACCAACCAATCCTTTTCTGGTTGATATGAAATGGTCTTCAACATGGACAATGATCTTCCTAGCAAGATATAATTTGAGGCGAGTGCCAACTGGGAAAAATTAGATTAAAAGGAGCAAAAACGGCTTCAAAGTACCTACTTGTCGGCAAAGAGGGCACTTAGATTTGGATGGTGCAGCTTTTATTCCATCTACAATGGACACAGAGGCGGCAGAGCAGGCACACATGTAGCAAAAGATGTGCCCACAGGTAAGGGAGATAGGATCAAACACTACGTCCTGAAAATTACATGACCAAGGAGATAATTTCATTAATAATACACACAATATATAACAGTGCTGATCTATGATCCAAATTGAATAACACGAATATAAATTTTAAATCAGAACAGCATTTTCAAGTAGTTTTGGTATAGTTTTCTCAACTTCAAGCTTGGAGTCTAACAAAGACGACAATAACAGATTGGGCAAGTTGGATCGAAATTGACTTCAAGAGAATCGAAGAGCACACGAGAGTGATGGTTTGCCTTCATCGAACTTCAATGAACAGTCGTCAAACAACCCAGGAACGCACATTGCACCTTCTTTAGCTCCCTTCATGTTGATATGAAACGACATCAATCCACATAAGCAAGGAGATTGCAAGATCTCTACGTGCATGCTTTGAGCTTGGGATTGAAAGCCTGATCTTGCTTAGAATAATGTACCTGTTTGCAGCAATCCATAGTTGTAACAAACTAGGCTTAACAAAAGAAGTAGTACGATTTTCAATTTCACGAAAGCAGACAGTACCTTGTCATATTTCTTAAGCATTTTTCTGATGGCAATGGCATTAATCACAGCATAAGAAACTAAATCTCTTCTTTCTTCTATCAAGGCTATGTGATGGCCTTGCAGTTTGTTTTTAAAGAGTATGAAAAACTTCTGGAAACCTGAAGCTAAATGTTGTTCGAGCACTTTTGAGCTCGCTCGTTGAAACAGTCGACAACTGCAGACATTTCTTTGAGAAGAGACGGAAAGAAAGTCTCATCACACTCTGCATGTAGTTAAGAAATTTGGTCATCATTCAATTCCATTTGGGAGCCAACAGATTAACGTTTTCGAAAAAAGAAAAAACCCCAATTATTTGGGAACTGGTAAATAGGCACGAAGAATGAAGCAAAGTGGTATAAAAACAACAAAGATATATGTGTAACATGTTGAGCTGGTTTTAGCAAACCATGTCTAACCTTTGCTAAGTAAGAAGTCGCCCCATAGATCCCAAAAACTCATAAGCAAGAAACATGATAAACAGAAATTAAACCAAAATGACAGAAACATGACGAACAGAAAAGTAAACCAAAATGGCAGATTGCAAATTATGACAAAAACCTTTCGATCCATATATTTCTGTAACAATCAAGATAAAAGTTTTTGGCGACGAACGACATTTGTTTTCTTATTTTTTATAAATAGCCCTAAGGTCATTGCCAATAATGCGTTGTCAATCCGAAACATTCGACATGGGTTTTCTCAAGCAAGAAAATAAATCATGATTACTATTTGGATTAACTAAACACCTAAATCCTCATTTCAACACATAATGGATGAAAAATACCAACAAAATAGACAACACCAATTTTACATTGAAAACCCCAAATTCAGGGAAAAACCACGAGGCAGCCTCTGGTAAAGGAATGAGAAATCATTCTCTTGTTACATGAATCCAATGTTTCATTTCATCCCGGAAAAGCCATCTCTTTCTCAACAACGCCTTTGTCTTTTGATCCAATATCATTCTCTTAGATAGGAACAAATTTGGTAAATGCTGATAACTCTCAGATAGAGTATTAGAACGGAACAGTCGGATTAAATTCACTATATCATAACTTAATATAGAACATATTTATATGAGAACAAATTCCTTCAATACCAATTAATTGTAATTTCTACACAGTGTTCTCTTAGATAGGAACAAATTTGATAAATACTGATAACTCTCAGATAGAGTATTAGAACAAAACAGTTGGATTAAATTCGCTATATCACAACTTGATATAGAAAATATTCATAGGAAAACAAATTCCTTTAATATTAATTTATTGTAATTTCTACACAATTAGTATTAATCACAAATAAAGAGAATAAAGGAAAAAATGTCACCAATTAAGAACTTGGCAAGCCACCATTGACGATCGTAAGCGAATCTCAACAATGGTTTATTCACCAATCCACACAATTTTGCCCTTCATCACCAATTTTCTCTACACAAAAAGAAAAGTGTCTGTCTTTGTTTCTTTTCTCCTCTTATAATGCAAAACGTGTTTTCTAAAAAAAAACTTTGGTTTTGCTTAAAATAGAGTTGTTAATTCATGTATTTATAGGGGAGGGACAACCTAACATATACAATGGCTTTTCTTAACAAGTTCATTTCTACTTATATATAGAGAAACAATGAAACTTATATATATTATATATATATATATATATATATATGTAATATCTCTATATAGGGTAAAGTGAAGAAGAGCAAGGGGCAGAAAAATTTCCTGCCCCAAGCTCTTCTCTGGGCCGTCCGATTATAAGGACGGCCCAGATCCCTTATTTAAAAAAAATTCCAAAAATACCCCCGCCCCACCGCCGCGTCGCCCCCGTCGCCGCCTGTAGCACCTCCCTCCTCCTCGCTCCCCCGCCGCGTCGCCCCTCCCTCCTCCTCGCTCCCCCGCCGCGGACGCCGCCCAGCCGCGGACGCCCATCCGCCCCGCTCCCCATCGACCCCGTCGCGGCCGGCCGGGGGTGGGCGAGGCGGGGCGAGGGCGGCATGGGGGCGGAGGCGGAGCGCCGCGCCCAGATCTGGCCGCCGGGTGGTCGCGGCGCTCCGCCTCCGCCCCCCATGCCGCCCTCGCCCCGCCTCGCCCACCCCCCGGCCGGCCGCGACGGGGTCGATGGGGAGCGGGGCGGATGGGCGTCCGCGGCTGGGCGGCGTCCGCGGCGCGGGAGCGAGGAGGAGGGAGGGGGAGCCTCGCGAAGGGGTGGCGGCCGGGAGGGAGGGGCGACGACGCGGCGGAGCAGCGCCGCGCCCAGATCTGGCCGCCGCCAGATGCGGGCGGGCAGCCGCGGCCAGATCTGGCCGCCGCCGGCCAGATCCGGCCGCGACAGGCCGGACCTGGCCGTCCCCCGGCCAGATCTGGTCGGGCGACGGCCAGGTCCGGCCTGTCGCGGCCGGATCTGGCCGGCGGCGGCCAGATCTGGCCGCGGCTGCCGCCCGCATCTGGCGGCGGCCAGATCTGGCCGTGGCGGGCGCCGGGGCGGGGCCGGGGCGGGGCCGGGGCCGTGGCGGGCGCCGGGGCAAAGGGTCGGCCACCCTCCCCCGCCACGGCGGCGGCGCTCCGCCTCCGCCCCTCCATATGATCTGGACCGTCCTTCTAATCGGACGGTCCAGATCAAATTAAAATTTTTTTAAAAAAAAAACTAATAAATCTGGGCCGTCCTTGTAATCGGACGGCCCAGATCATTGTGGCGCAGAGAGCCGATTTCCGACTGCCTTTGGCGCAGAAATCGGCTCTCATACATATATATGGGTAAAGAGTTTATGAGCCCGGGGCAAGAAAATTTTCTACCCCGGACTTTTGATCTAGGTCATCTGATTAGAAGGACGACCTAGATCTATTGTTTTTTTAAAAAAAAACTAAACTTTGATCTGGGCCGTCCAATTACAAGGATGGCCTAGATCTATTGTTTAACAAAAAAAAAACTGAAACCTCCCGACCCAGCAACCTCCACCCTCCACCTCGATCATGCCGTCGCCGCCCTCCCTCTCGACCCCACCGTCCAGCCACCCCGCTGCCTCTTCCTCCCCGCTCCCTCCTCCACACTCCCCTGCTACGGACTCCCCTGCCCCGCCTCGGAGGGGACTGGGGTGTCTGCAGTGGGGTTATTGGCCACAAAAATTTTGTTTTGTTTTTCTGCTGTGCGGCCTGAGTTTGGCAGCCTCAGGCCAAGTCCGATCACCGCGAGGGGCTAGACCTTGCTTTCCCCCGACTAGATTTGCTCGAGGGAAGGCTAGATCTAGCCGTAAAGGCGTGCAAGATCTGGCAGGGGAAAAAAAAGGGCCTGATCCTGGCCTCGTGGCCGACCATGTCCAGCACAGCCCTATGACTAGATTTTCCTGGTGAGGCAGCCCGGACAAGGCCGCCCCTGACCAAATGTGGTTGGCGGTATTTTAAAAAAAAAAAAACAATCCTAAACCATCCTTGTAATCGGATGGCTAAAAATCAAATTTTAGTTTTTTAAAGCAATATATCTAGTAATAGGACAACCCAACTGGGGCAGGCACTTATCAGGCACCCGCCATATATATACCCTGATATATATATATGCTCCCTAACCTTATACTATAGCATACCCTATATATATATTTTATTTGTCCAGACAGTCTGAAACACTAAACAGTCAAAAAACGGCCAGTAGCGCTACTTGATTCAGGATGGAACGAATAGGGTCTGCTCTCATCGACTCTGCAACACATATGGTGATCAAGGAACGTCTGCAAACTGAGTGAAGAAGCAAAATCACATCCAAATGTTAAAAAACCATACAACAATCACAACTAGCATATGCAAACTGCTAGACATAATCCAAGACCTAGGGCACAGCACCAAATGATATAACAACGACAGGTAAACAAGCACCAGGGCAATGATCTCGGCAACCTAATTTTGGACTAACAATTCACGTTGAAACACCTCTGAGCTTGAAAATCTCTCCTATGCAGCTTCGAAGGACGTCTTCTTCAGTTTCTTAAACCCAACTCTAGGGAGTTGCTTTTGCTGCTTGTGCCACTTTTGCATGTGTTGATATTTCTAGCACCGAAAACTTCATCTTCTCAAATGTCCACACCTCCTCAGATCCCCACGAGTGACTACCCCAAATCTAATTCACGGTTTGTGAACCTGGGGCCGGCATGTTACAAGCCCCGGTTGGGTCGGCTAGCCCGAACCTAACTCATGCGGATCCAATCTCGGCATCTTAAGATGAAGATACAACTCGCAATGCATGGATGAATGCACAAACCCTCAACATGTGTGTACCACATGAATGACATGCGATCCAAAGTACACAATCCAATAACAATTATCGACCAAACTTAATAAAAATTCTAAAATAAAATGGATGGAGTCTCCCTATAGAGTGCAAGTAGGGTCCATCCTGTCATTAAACAATATAAATCCAACACATACATATATCAATAATTTCAATCGCTATAATACCAATATACTGTAGACACATTTATGAGGCAAGCTTGGGAGCCAACCCAACCACACTTCCATTGGCACACTCTGATCACATTTCACCCCTTGCTTCATCACATCTTGGGCTTTTATCATCACGTCTATAACATCATCTCATTGCATTTAATCACATCCTATCATGGCCCGAGCATTTCACAGCGACTCACAACACAATAGCTAATCGTTGGAATAGAAGATCAATCCACTCTATCAATCTGACATGTGTGCAAGCGACAACAGTGCTCCTCCGTCCAAGCTGGCTCCTCTAACTCCCTTGATTACGACCTCACATATAATATAAAAATCACGTCACCAACAAGTGTTACTGGTGCGGAAAATAAAATAACTATAACAAGTTGGCTATAGGAGCAAACTCTCATATGAAAAAGAAAACATCATATACTCCACGTGAACACTCTGAAGGACACTACTGAGTGAGCCACTGGTGTGCAGACCCAATAACATCACGAACTTACTAATTTGTTGTTGTTGATGCCGCTCTCGGCATTTTCTTTACTTTATTTTTGGTCTCAATCCTAACCCCTCTCCTTACCTCCACTTCTCCTGGCCTTGAGCACGAAGGCCGAGTACTCTCCAGCAGTCGCCTTTAGTACCCCTTGAACCACAAGTCCAAACATGCGTTATACTAAACAGTACCCGTAAACCTCCACGTTCTCTGAGGTGTGAGGAACTCAAACGCGGAGTTGTTAGGATCCCTCGGGAATAGAACAGTCCACTGGCACTAATCTAGAGCCCACTTTGACCGTCACGACATCTGCCCATGGCACGTGCAATCGGCTTCTCCATCTCTCATCTCACCGAAGGTCCTGAAAACTACATATATTTAGGTCTGGGAAGAGATTTATATAATAGGCCCGAAGGCAACTTGTGGTGGATCTTTGTTTTCAAAATCATCCTCGAGGGATTCCCATCCTCCAAGGGCTATCAATCCGAAAAACTGTTCGGCTAAATGACCTGAAGATAAGTGGGATCCAACAAAATGCCACTTAACCCGTCCTACAGAAGAATAAAATAAACATACAACAGAAGCAAACGCAAAACAGAGATGAGTATCCTAAAGTGTAACACCCCAAATCCGGCTTCACGCTCGTGAACCGAACCGGCATGTTACAGGCCCCGGTTAGGTTGGCTAACCCGAACCTAACTCATACGGATCCAATCTCGGCGTCTTAAGATGTAGATACGACGTGCCATGCATGGATAAATTCATAAAACCCTAACATGACACTACATGGATGACATGCAACCTAAATTTCACACCAAACAATTACAATCAAAATTAGTAAAAATTCTAAAATAAAAGGGACAGAATTTCCCTAAAAATACAATTAGGGGCCACCCTGTCAAAATCGTATATTTCAAACATATATACGTATAGCAACAATAACATTCACACGTACTTCTAATC
>JAURVB010013930.1:0-16549 GCA_033002965.1 Piper betle | reverse complement strand
AAGGTATTACAATGGGCTCAAATTACTTTGGTCCAGTTTAACTTATTTTGACCATTTTCCTCCATCCATACATTAATGGTTTTTGCAATTCAAGAACCTTTATATTAGTTTAGGATGGCGATCAGTTCGCATGATTTAACTTTGTTTCTATGTTATGATTATTTTTCAGCTATTAGTTATTTCCTTTATTTATTTTTTTATTTGTATGTTTTTCATATGTAAGGAATGTTTACATCATCACCTGTTACCCGTCAACATTACATTTACTTCACACGAACTATCAGTCCTAATACGTTCATCAAGTCCATACACACACACACACACACACGCACACATATATACACACACACACACACACACATTCACGCACAAGCAACACGTTACGCATGTTGCATTTCAATTATATAATTGCCATATTTCTATTAACTTCACGACATTATTTATGTCCATTGATCAAATGGTATCAAGCCCTTTGTCTATTTATCTATCTACTGAGTTACTACTTACACAATCATTTAACCATTTTGACACACACACATATGAACACGAGCACATGTGCTGTTTACTCAGTGTATTACCTATGTATTCACATAGTATAATTACAGTATTATTTCGTATTTTAAGAATAAGTATTATTTTGTTCACGCTATATTTGTTATTTACATCTCAAACATCCCATGAGTGATTTACTTGTTTATTTACTATTACATATTTGTTTGTCATTTATTAATCACATCGTACGTCAGTATTGCCAAATAGCACAAACATGCTTTCTTTATTGAAGACGGTATTTGATGACGTATGAACTATCAACAACCATTAGCATAGCGCGATACAGGGATCGTTAATATCACCGCTTAGCGGTCGGCTTCACGGTGGCAAAGTCACCAGGGTTTCGGAGCTCGCCCAAGTTAAATGTGGCCATGATGCGTGGGGCTTCGGGCCACTCGGTCCGTGGGACTCTCCCTCTCTATTTGGACTCCCTTTGCGACCAGTAGCTAATTGGAGTGTTTCTCAGATGTGGAGACACGGTGAAGCTATTTGTAGCGCTGAAGCCTTCGTTGGAAACGTCCCTCGCGTGTCGAGCCGCATACGGCCAGTGCTTCTGCACATGTGCTAATTGGAATCACGTAAAGGATTAGATCCCTTGTTAACTTTCAAACTTAAAGCCTCTCGAAACATATGGATACTAAGCCTCTTCCCAAAACCTGATTATATGCATTACCTTCACATTGCATGTGGATTTCATGCATAAGAGTGTGGTAAGCACGAATATGCTATGAGACCGTCCTAGTTACCACTCAGACCTCTATACGGAGGCACTTGCGTCTACTGAGGGTGATGACAGAATACAGCACTATTTCAATTTGTGGCACTCAACTCAACTGCTCCTTTTAATACCACTGAAGGTACCATGGCGGGTAAAATATGGAAGATGAGGGCGTATGCTTTGGTGTATGTATGGATCATGGACACTAGCAGGCGCATGTGAGCCGACACTTGCTCAAGTTTGTTTGCTTTATCGCCCAGTGTGAGGCAATGTCAAAGTACCATAAGTTTCAGTGGTGCAATGAACTACTCGAAGGTAGCTGGCAGGTCGTCAGTTGGTACAGCTGAGTCAGCAATCATTACTGATAAGCCTTTGCCCTTCATATACTATATGTGGGTCTTACAGCCACGTAAGCGTCTACTTTGGTGGATGCACAGCCGATAATAACGATACACACACTTGAGCTCAACAACACTTTATTTCTTTATACCTTCATTTATGCTGATGTGTATGACGCGCAAGATTAGCGTAGTTCTGTCTTCCATCTACACATCAACCAACCCAGTTGTGCATATCCACTCTATATGTATCGATCGAGTGCCCCACCTGACCGATTAATTTCTAAAAATGGCACCGACTCTGATTTACCCAACATTTCTAATTCCGGCTCTGAGGGTGGAAAATCGGGCGTACATCCGAGGGCCTTTGCTTCTTCGGCCAAGTGTAGCCGTCCGACAGTCCGCCTTCGACGACAAGTACTTCCTTCGGTGTTTTTCTCTCAAATTTTCAAATTTTTGCTTAGTCAGATCAATAGCTGTGCATATGTTTCAGTAGTAACAGAAGGCACGACATATGGTGAATCCTTCAGTGATTTAGTGAGTCATGCTAGCAATGATGGGCAAGCTCTAAGACACATCTTTGCTTCTACCAGTGCTCGTGAGTTGGGACGACATGAGAGTATCCACCTGCTAAGCGAGGCGTTCGGGCGCCGGTTCGTCCGCTGGTTAACAGGCTAGAGTGTTCCGCCGTCGAAGGCTGGGAGAGGCCCGGTGGGACCCCAGGCGCCCTTGCCGCGCAAGTAGACGAGCGGGATGAGACTAAAGAGTCACAAGTATCCAATAACACTTGTGATCAATTCTTATGCACTCGGCTGGGATGGCCATTTCGACACACACACTCGACAGGATTCCCAGCACTCAAGCACGCAAATCTGAGGCTGCTTGGAATAGAACTGGATGGTTCGGTCAGAGTGGACAACGCTACCTCACACTGATTTACCCCGTGTGCTCCAGACACTCAGCCCCGACCAAGGCTGGTTGCTCTGCCGACCGGCAATCCCCCTGACTCACTCCCTCACATCTCCACGCAGGAGGTGCACCGTCACCCCAATACTTTTGAGTCCGATTTGTTTTTCTCCCTCTACCGCCAAGATAACATCCTTTATAGACACCGCGCTGTTTAGTGCTGCGCGTCAAACATGCACTCCCTTGCGTGCGGTGTGGTGTTCGGAGCTTCATCTTTGGAAGCTGATGTTCCAAGCCATCCTTCTTCCTCCTTTCGAATAAATCTCACGTATCTTACTTCTCTATTAAATTTGCATGTCTCAATGGGTTCAACCACAGACGTGGTCAAGCAACATCATCACGGTTGAGCTGAGGTGCGTATAAATTTGGACCAACATTAGTCTGAGGTTGAGTTGATGGTGACTGAGTACCTTGATCCTTGACAACCACATTGTAACTTGCCAGTCTCTTCGTATGTCACCACATTAGTGCTTCCTTAGGATAGAATGCACATTGGTGAGATAGAGTCATAAGAGATGACACTAGTGGAGCAGTTCGCAGTATGAAACATTCACTAAATACGTGGACACATGAACATGAATCATCGAGTGCCTTGATCCATTGAGGCATGGTCCAAGGTCTACCTTGGAGAACTTGGACCTTCAGACAAATCCCTGTGGATGAAGCGATGTGGTTATGACAGTGGAGCCACTGCAGGTAATCCGAGCATAGACGAGAGTTCTGGACAGATGACCTGATATGGACCCAGTTGAGGAGATAGTAGTGGATGAGGATGAGATAGCGAGGTTGGTCTCACGTCCCAAGGGACACTTCACACTCACCCTCTCCACCAGCGTATGTCTGCCTTGAAATATTGTTGGCCACTCTTCAATAAATAGAGGCAATGAACACATTAACGAATAGCGAGATTACCTTTGACCGCGGATTTAGATGGTTGAACAGATGTCACTCGATCTACCAGGGCTAGATCAATGATGGCTTATTGAGAACCAATCAGTGCTTATAGGAGCAATCACCCCAGATTTTAGGAGATACATGTGGGCTTAGCATTGGATCACCCTTTGTACGTGTCACACTATAATCTAGACACCCTTTGTAGCAATTACCTTTGATAAAACAAACACATGGATGAAGACATGTCAAGACATAATAGGTTCACAAAGTACATGATTAGAATCAGATCTTCAGCAGTTTGAAGCACAACCACCAACCTTGATGCACTACCACCGATCGAATGCTCACTAGTGCAGTCTGTGAAGCACAACCACCATCCATATATTGCACTACTGCCAACCAAGTGGAGCAGTTATTATGGACGTAAGGGACAACTAGTTACCTCACCCTACAAGAGGACAACTAATTGATGATTTTCTTTGTTTTGCATATAGACCACATGTCATAGCATTGAGAGCAGAGTTGGGGTGAGGGGCAAGATATAGCTACGGTAACATCAGTCAGCCAAAGGAAAGTTGGGTGCACTAAGATAATTTTGAAGAGAGGATAAATGATTGACTTCACTAGCCATTTGTGTACCATCGCCTTGACCAAACATCCATAGGTTAGATGTGTACTGCAAGATAGTGTTAGTTACAGTCTTACAGGGATATTAGTGTGTATCTTCCTTAGGGATGTATATGGACAAAGTCCAAGAACAGGGTAGTGTGGCCTTCAGATGAGATGGCCACACTAGTTAGATTTTTTAGTTAGCATGATAGTAAATGTATGGTATAGAGATCATGCAGATGGTCAAACATGCAGTGTGACCTCAACCAACACGAGGAGTTCAACTCGTATTAGAATTTTGGCATAGATGATGGGTTTAGTGAGGGAGCGTTCATTAGGGAAACAGTGTTGTCCTTGTGCTTCACCAACACGATTAGGTTCTTACCTTGAGAAATAGGATTTAGCTTTTGCCCCCGAGTATAGGAGGTACATTCATGGTATTGTTTATGACTTATAGTGAGTGTAGCCGATGATAGACCAGTTTGGAGGAGACAACTTCACCCAAGCTTGGGAGCGATGCAAACAGGGACTTTAGTCTGGGCTAGATCATGCTGACCAGGTAGAAAGACACTAGTGTATGATCATTTAAACTAACAACTTTGCTTCAACGTCTACCACAATAGTAATAGTCATGTGAGTTAAAATTAGTGCTATAAATTGGTACGGGACGGTAGGTCACACACCACTGAAGAGTGGACAAGACATGTGTGAAACCTCATTATGAGTCCCCATAGACTTGAGGAGAGATAGTGGTTCTTTCAGTCGTTTGAAGCGCGCCCGTTTGAAAGTGTGTGATTAGTATGGTATCAAGAAAAGCATTCCTACTGTTAGCTAAATGAATTAGAACTACTTAGGAGCCTTCATTGATTGGCTGTTCCATAGACTAACCACATATGGCGGAGTCTAATCATGATGATCTACAAGACATGTCCATGAACCTACCCATATGTTTGAGCCACCCAATATCATACACAGAGTGTTTCCATCACCCTTATGACTCAAATGGAGACCCACATTACATACCTAGTAGGATTTTCTCAACTTAGTGCACTCTCTCAGCACCCCCAATGTCAGACTATGTGAGGATGAGACACTTCATAGTTAGAGTTGTACAGCAATGTGAGGATGTGACCATTGATGTCAAACAAAGCTGAGCCTCTACTTGGGTATTTTCATACTCACCCTTCTAGATATATCAGTTCAACTATCTATTTTTCAAATGGTTGAGATGAGCAGACATTGACCAGTGCACATGCCACAGACTAGATGTAAATCCTACAACTCCATGCAAAGTATGTTTTCATGCTCCTTGAGACACGTTGTACATGTACAGGTGTTCTTGCCTCCATTTCATCACAGAGAGTCCTCTTCGGCAGCAGTTAGTAGCCATATAGATTGTTACGAGAGCCATAGCACACAGTAGAGTTATAGTAGCTGCCCTTGTTCCATTATGGAATAGAGAGAGATATTTGATTCAGGACTAAATTGGCTAGGACCCTGCGAGCAATCAAGTTCCTCTTACAGGGACACCTTAGAGATTGACCTAGATTAGCGACATTCAACCATACAGTGTAACACCCCAAATCCGGTTCACATTTTGGAACCAAACCGAAATGTCACTAGTCCCGGTTAGGCCGGCTAACTTGACAACTCCCACAAATCTACTCTCTAGGCATCTCGAGATGGAAGATGCCTATCGCTATGTATGGATAAATGCACAAAAATAAACCTAACATGCTACTACATGAATTACATGAAAACCTATTTACACACCAACAACAATTTTGATGAAAATTGATAAAATTCGTAAAATAAGACAGACAGAGTCTCCCCTAAATGTGCAATTAAGGGCCACCCTATCAAAACTTGTATAATGATGTATATAAATATACATTCATTGCATCATACTTTTCACACAAACTTTTAATTCTATCACCTAAAAATATTCTACATTTTGGGTCTCGACCCACCTATTCATTTTGTTCGCATTTCACTTTTATCATTCGATTTCCTCACTAATATATGTTTCAAATCATAATATCACTATCATATTATCATACCTTGTATTACATCACATCATTCTCAATATAATGGCAACATGAACAAAACATTAACATTCTATCGTCTAACGTGTGCGTGCAAGTCGAATGATAAAAGTGAAATGTAAACAGAATGAACAGGTGGGTTGAGACCCAGAACGTAAAATATTTTGAGGTGACAGAATTAAATGTTTATGTGGAAAATATGATGCAATGAACATATATTGATGTATATAATTATACATGTTTTGACAAGGTGACCCTTAATTGCACATTTAGGGGAGACTCTGTCCATCTTATTTTACGAATTTTATCAATTTTCATCAAAATTGTTGTTGATGTGTAAATTGATTTACAAGTCATTCATTTAGTAGCATGTTAGGTTTATTTTTGTGCATTCATCCATGCATAGCGATAGACATCTTCCATCTCAAGATGCCAAGAGTAGACCCACGGGCCTTGGGTTTAAGTTAGCTAACCTAACCGGGACTAGTGACATTCCGGTTTGGTTCCCGAGCATGAACCGGATATGGGGGTGTTTTAGTTTTAATATCAGAGCAAATTCATGGTTGATATAGTTGGAATATACTTCCATACGTGATGTGTGTGCAAAGATTGCTCCAAGTCTAGCTGGCAGGTATATATCTCTGTCCTTGTTGTCTTTGATTTATAGATTTTTCACCAATAGGTAGTATGGCAGTATTTTCAGGATTGGATCAGTGAATAGAGCTAACCATGGTAAGAACTCAAAGTACGCGAAACAAGACTTCATCACCTCCTTCGCCCAAACAAGCTAGTTGTACTCATTCACACAGCAAGACGGTGTCTAGTCGATCTAGATCCACATCACAGCCAGGATATCTTAGTGAGCCAAGCCCAGTAATGTAATGACCCAGCCCAAAGTTCAACTTAATGGGCCCAAGTCATTTCTTTAAAATGGTTAACCCAAGTTAAAGATCTATAGTCCATTCTCACATATAAACATGATCTTCTCCCAGTAGGTATTAGATGTGGGACTATGAGATCCCTCAACTTAGTCCCACATCCAATACCTATTGGGAGAAGATCCTATTTATAAGTGGGAATGGACTATAGATCTTTAACTTTCGGGGTACCCATTTTAAAGAAATGATTTAGCCCATTACGTTGCACTTTGGGCTGGGTCGTTACAAATGGTATCAGAGCCGACCTGGTTCCGTGTTAGATGGTGGGATGGACTAGGGACGTTGGCTAGGCTGCCGGTCACGGGCCAAAAAAGGTCATGGGCTGGGGTTAGCAACGGGCGAAGATTAGAAACGTTGGCTAGGCTACCGGTCACGGGCCAAAAAGGACGTGGACTGGGGCTAGCAACGGGCCAAGAATAAGCATTTCCGGGACGAAATTTCCTAAGGTGGGTGGATTGTGAGATCCCTCAACTTAGTCCCACATCTAATACCTACTGGGAGAAGATCTTGTTTATAAGTAGGAATGGACTATAGATCTTTAACTTCCGGGGTACCCATTTTAAAGAAATGACTTAGCCCATTACGTTGCACTTTGGGCTGGGTCGTTACAAATGGTATCAGAGCCGACCTGGTTCCGTGTTAGATGGTGGGCTGGATTAGAAATGTTGGCTAGGCTACCGGTCACGGGCCAGAAAGGTCGTGGGCTGGGGCTAGCAATGGGCCAAGAATAGGCATTTCGGGACGAAATTCCCTAAGGTGGGTGATTGTGAGATCCCTCAACTTAGTCCCACATCTAATACCTACTGGGAGAAGATCCTGTTTATAAGTGGGAATGGACTATAGATCTTTAACTTCCGGGGTACCCATTTTAAAGAAATGACTTAGCCCATTACGTTGCACTTTGGGCTGGGTCGTTACAGGGGCTAAGTTGAGGGATCTCAAAATCCACCCACCTTAGGAAATTTCGTCCCCGAAATTCCTACATTTGGCCCGTTGCTAGTCCCATCCCACGACCTAATTTTGGCCCGTGACCAGCACCCAAGCCAAAGTCCCTAGTCTAGTAGTCTGGCCCACCATCTAACACGTAACCAGGTTGTTCTAATACCACCTGTAATGACCCGCCCGAACCGGATAGGGTGTTACTTTAAAATAAAGTTATTGTACATGTAGCATTCCAGAACAAGAACTTAAATACAGCAACTAAGTCTCTCAACATATAATATAAAACATAACAATAAATCATGTTCTCTAAAATTTAAAATAACTGACCCACATTCTTGGACCGTTTCCCATAGCCACATTTATAACACAAGAGAATAATAAGGAAGTCTAATTTTTATTATCGATTCGCCATACCTAGGTTGGTAAAAGAACGACCAACCACACTTCTATTCTTCAGTCCAATGATGCTCACCTGTGGAGGCAATTCCGCATTAGTGATAAAACCACTAAGCCCATAATTAGATGAAACAAGTCAATATAATCGCTATTATTCTTTTACTCGTTATTATTATTATTATTACACAAGTCTTTAGTAATTATCTCTCAGGTCATTCTGAGATTAGTAATTTGTCTCTCAAGTCATTCTGAGCTAAGTAAAAGTCGTCTCCCAGCTCATTCTAAGATTAGAAATCGTCTCCCAGCTCATTCTGAGATTAGGTGGTCTCCCAATTCATTTTGAGATTAGTCATGGTCTCCCAGTTCATTCTAAGATTAGAAATTGTCTCTCAGCTCGTTCCAAGATTAGGTGGTCTCCCAATTCATTTTTAGATTAGTCATGGTCTCCCAGTTCATTTTGAGATTAAAAATTATCTCCCAGCTCATTCTGAGATTAGGTGGTCTCCCAATTAATTTTGAAATTAGTCATGGTCTCCAAGTTCATTCTAAGATTACAAATTGTCTCCCAGCACATTCTAAGATTAGCTGGTCTCCCAATTCATTTTGAGATTAGTGCCAACAAGGCTACCGGTTTGGGAAAATACAACATTTAAAATAATTATACGGACAATACAACATTTTAAATAATTATACGGACACACATAGTAATTTTAAAGGTGTGACCCTGTGTTGGACTGAGTCAATTCCTTAACCCCGATTGCGTTACGGCGCGATGGTGGTCGAATCTCGGCTTAGGCCGACCAGGGCTGCCAACAAGGGAAAGAAGAGCATTTCAAATGATTATACGGACCAAGATATTTCAAACTCGAAGCTGCAACCAATAATCCTAATATGAACAAGAATATAAAATTATACATAAGTATAATTTTATTCGAGTAGAAATGCATGCAGCTAAATATCTAATATATATATATATATAATTTTCCAAAATATTAAATATTAAATTATTCATGTGATATAACCATTTAAATCCTACATTACATTTTGAATTTATTATCTAAATCATAATTAACACTTAATAAATGATAAAATAATAATAAACTTATAAACAAATATCTAATTACTATTATTAATATATTTTCCTTTACGACGATAATTACTTAATTACAATCTTGATAATTTAGTTTACGGTTTTTAAATCTTTAATCTCTATCCTTATTCATAGCAATTTAGTTAAATGAGTTGTACGATTAAATTATTTAAAATAATTTGCATTATTCTGATTTAAAAATATTATTAATACAATTATTTTAAATTATTCAAATCAATAAAATTTTGAACTTTATTTATTTTTATTATGCTATTTAGGTTCGACGCTAGTGATTGCTACCCGACTATAGTTTAATAACTCATTTTCTATATAATTGACTTGTTATTAAAATAATCACTTTATTTACCTAATATTAAATTTAATATGGTAAAGATAAAATCATTATTTTATTAATTACTTATCACTGTCCGAATTAAATCAATCGCTCATTGTGTGTTGATTAATTAGCGACCATTTATCATTACCGTATTTTTATTACTTATGTCCATGTCGATTTCGTCCAATAATTAATTAGTTTATTATCTTTAACCTATAAACCATTAGAATAATTATTTTTAATGATTTATTACGAGTTAGTTTTATTTTTAACTCGAGTCGGTATCGAGTTAACCCATATTTACAAAATTGCCATATTCTTCTTCTTCTTCCCAAGGCCATCTTCTCTTCTCCTACCTTCTTCTTTGCACCTGACCAGACCTTGGCACCACCATTGGTCACGTCCTTCTTCAATTCCCCAGCAACCCAATTGAACAACCATATAAACATCCCAACAAGACATCAACATCAACATAAAAATAGGCAAAGATGAAGCCTAACGTCTATGTTTTACAACAGCTATCCAAGGCGACGTCTTGCACCAAACCAGGCCTGATATCTTCCTCTTCAACCCAAAACCAGACCACGTCCTGCACCAAACCAGGCCTGATTATCTTCCAACTTCAACCCAAAACCAGACCACGCCCTTCGCTCCCTTCCCTACCAATCCAATTGGAAGCATAAAGCTTGTGGCTTTACAGCAACTATCCACGTCAAACTCCGTTCTGCAACAACGCGAGCGACACCTAGCCCAGCAGCACCGCCGGGACTGCAAGGTGCACTCCGTCCGGCCAGCAGCACCGCCGGAACACTTCCCTTCTCCCTGCATGACAACCCAATGTCAAGGCCAAGCGCTGTGAGCATGCACGGCGTGAGTCTCTGGCCAGCAAACTGGCTTTGACGTCTGGAATCTCCCACAGCGTCGCACACTACAACTCCTGCCCATAACCACTAAATTCCACCACCCATCGGAACCCAGGGACAAGGCGACGCCACCCTTCGACCCACCCTTGAAATCTTTGTTTACAGTTGCCTATCATTGCTCAACTTCAGACCCGTCGGCCATGGCGAAATTCCATTTTCCAGTTTAGTTTTAGTTGTTATTGTTGATTTCAGACTTTAATTTTCATGTTTAACAAGCTTATTATCAATTAAAAAGACATATGAATGCAACAAAATGAAGAAGAGGGAGATAGGAAGGATACCCAAGCAAGGAAGAAACACCAGCAAGGAAGAGGAGAACTAGGTGGCTAAGGTGAGGAAGACGCCCCTACACTCGTCTGTGAAAAATGACGTCCTCTTTCAAAGTTTATAAAAATGAAAATGATGGCTAGGGTAAGTGAAAACACCCGTATTTCACTTAACTCTGGTAACCGGGTAAATAATAAAATGGATAAATAATAAAATATAATAATTAACCCTGTCGAATTATACAGGTAAAGAATATAACCCGTATTTTTTTTCCACTTTTTTTCCACTGTCTTTACAAGCTGCCGTTGCATAAGCTATCGTAGTGGAAGCTGCCACAACATTAGAAGTCGTTCGACCGAAATGGAGGCTGCCATTGCATGGTTAGCACACGTACAAATGCAGATGCAACAGAGTCAGAAGGAATTCCAAACGGAACTATGACAAATAGCTCTCGTACCAGCACGATCTGAGAAGAAATTAGTTGTGGATGATATGGTAGGGGGTGTAAAACCCGTGACTCGAGTCAGGGTTTTATGTTTCCGAACCAGTCAGTTCGAACGTTGGTTCGAGTCGAGTCAGTTTCATGAACCGCGTGCTGAGTCGAGGCAAGCCGTGAGTTATGAGTGATGAGAGTCAGGTGTACCTGAATATATGATGATAATGTCGAGAAGATGGTGAGATATGAGTTATCAGAATATATAAAAGTATGAAGTATTTTTTTCTTTTATATGTTGGATTGTAGAAATAGTCTTAGGCCGAATAACAAATTAGGACACGTTGGATCATATTCGGGTGGGCTATTAGTTATAGAGCATGTCATTTGGATGTTGTTGTGTTTGTTTTATTTTCTGTGATTTTTTCATATTTTTTCTAAATTTTTTGAAGGATTTATTACAAACTAGTTATTATTTTGACTCGAGTAGGAATAGAGTCAATACTTATTTACAAATTTGCCACTAGTAGTATTTTTCTCCTTTCCCCAACACTTTCCCTTCCCAAAAACCCTCGCCACCCACTGTGGTTGCCACCGCCGACGCTACCAACGCTACACTGCCACCAATCAATGCCGCCCCACCTCGCAGTGCCGTCGCCGTGCCGCCACGACCCACCCCGGCCACCGTCTCGCCGCCATGACGCAGGAATCGCCCCACAAGCCGCGACGCCCTCCCTCGTCGATTCGCCGCTGTCCGGGCCGTGCCACCACTACTGTGACCCCGACGACCACCCCCTCGCCGTCGCCGACGTTTCTCCCATCATCCCGACCGCCGTCGAGGCAGCCGCAGCCCCGATCGGAGCATGCCATCGCCGCCCCGGCTGCTTTGTTTGACACCGCCATCAGACCAAGCTCGTCAAGATGGTGCCGATACACCCCCTGATTGCCTCGTCCCAAATCATCGCTGGAAAACCGTCAGAATCTGCCGAAAAATTGCCAACCCTCGCTGGAAAACCGCCGGAACTACCTGAAAATTTGATTCGTGGGAAATTCACCGGATCATCCGCCTAACGCACCCGGTCCAATCTGATCGGACTTCGGACGCCGCTAGGCGCAGAATTTGAGTTTCAAGCCACGAAACAGAAACCCTAGCCGTCGCCGATTTTCGACGACGCGAGGTATAATTTATTTTTATCTTAATTATTTGAAAGTATTGATTAGTAGAATTGCATGCTAGGATTGGTGAATTGTGTGTTATAATAATATATATAAATGTAGATTTTGTTAAGGATAAAATATGAAATTCGTTTGATTGAGTGGTGTTAAAAATGGAGGCTAAGAAACTAATTAGGGTAACTAGGTAATGATCATGATCTAATGCAAACTAGCCTAAGTAGACTTGCTAGAATTGATATAGGTTGATGTGTGTTGATTGATGCGTGATTGTGTTGATTGTGTGTGCATGCTATAGGATGTGTGATTCATCATGCGGGTGTTAGTTTTTAGCTTGATTGTGTAGGTACGGTGTAGGAGCTCGCCGCTTAGGCGCGTGGACCCGTTTAGAGCTTCTACCAGGACCGTTTAGGACTCGTCTCTATTTTTTTACGCTACTCTATTGTATATTTGATTTATCATGTGCAGGACGAGTTAAGTGGCGTTTAATCGGATCCCAGTTAACTCGGGCCATGTAAAGACCGTGGAAAAAAAAATTTTAATATATTCTACTCGGGTAGGGAAGCATCAAACGTTAGAGAATTAATATTAATTATATTATATTCTCTACCCGGTTAAATATTTTATTCTTTACCCGGTTACCCGGTTAAAGGAATTAAATACGGGTGTTAGTGTGTTTCCACAAACCCTAGCCGTCATTTCATTTATAAAGGACGTCCTCCACCCTAGCCTTCATTAGCATTCTCTTCTCCGCTTCGTTGCCAGTGTGTATTATCCCTTACTTAGGTATTCCTATCTCCCTCTTCATAATTTTCTTGCTTGCATATTTTAATTTGATAATAAGTTTTATAATTGTGAGGATTAAAAGTTAAAAATTAATAAGAAAACAAATATAATTATACACTTCAGAAATTGGTGATGAGTTTCCCTGTTCGGCAAGATGGGCAAGCACGGGCAAGCCTGGTCGGGAATCAGCGGCGACGACCATTCCGACGTCGGAAGATGATCCAACTCTCTTCGTCGATCAGTATAGGGTTGATCTCACGGCTGTGGATGCCGGCCTAGGGTGGTGAATAGACAAAAACAATAACAGCGGCAAAAACAGGGGCAACGGCGGTGGGGGAAGAAATCCGGCCGCCCTAGTTGGCGACGGGTTCCAATAGGGCCGGGGAAGGGAGATAGGTGGTCGAGGGAGACGAGGCGACCACCCAGTTGAGGCGGTGATGCTCGCCGGCGTTGGAATCGCCGCTTCAAACGCACCGCTAGGAGAGCGATGCGGGCGTTGCCACTGCTTGAAAACGGCCGGAGTTGGCCGGGGCGACACGGCCAGGGCATGGCAGGGCTGGTTGACGACGATTGACGGTAGCCGGAGGTGGTCGGCGGTGGCGGCGGCTGGAGCGCGCCTAGAATCGGGAACAGAGCTTGCCGGGGAAGAAGAAGAAGAAGGGCGGTGGCAATTCTGTAAATACTGGTCGACACGATACCGACTTTAGTTAAAAATAATACAAACACGTAATAAATCTTTAAAAATAATTATTTTAACAGGTTATAGGGTAAAGTTACTAAACTAATTAGTTATTGGACGAAGTCGACATGGACATAAGTAATAAAAAAACGGCAATGAGAAATTGTTAATAATTAATCGACGTAATAAAAGCGATTAAATTAAATCGGATGGTTATAAGTGATTAATAAATAACGATGTTACCTTTACTATATTAAATTTAATATTAGGTAAATAAAGTGATGTTACCTTTACCAAATTGGGCGGCTCTCACTGCACTCCAGTGCGATGGAGGAATCGCTGTGCCTCACTCACCCCAGCCGTAGCCTTTTTATGGGGTGGCTATCACTACTCCAAAACAATGTCGATGCATTACAAAATTCACGCACATAACACGACCCAGTGTCGGACTGAGTCAATTCATTGACCCCGGTTGCACTCGGTGCATGGTAGTCAAATCTGGGCTCAGGCCGACCTAGGCTACCAACAAGGAAAATACGATGTTCTACCTATTATACGTACCTGATTTGTGATTACGTCTGACTGTGATCCGCTTACCCTAATCTGAATGAGGGCATAAAATTATACATTAGTATAATTTTATTTTGCATGAGCCTACATGCAACTATATGACTGATGTACTATCGATTTTGAAGATATAAAATATATCATGCTGGACTTCATTAATTATTTAATTTCCAGTAAGTTCAATGATAATTTATTATCAATGTGATATAATCTATTAAGTCCTTTTTTTCACATTTCCAATTAACTATCCCAAATAAAACCTTTATTTACTAGTTAATAACTTAATTATTAACCATACTCAATACTTAATTACTAGTATTAGTATGTTCTTTAACTGATTTGTATTATCCTAATTTAAGGATGTCATTAGTACAGTTATTTGTAACTTATCTTTAACTCGACCGTTTCGAGTCATCCCATATTTACAAAACTGCCCTTCTTCTTCCCCGACGTCCTTCTCTTTCCCATACCTTCTTCTTCTTCGCACCCAAAACCAGCATGTCTTCTTTTCCTTCCACCCAATTTCAGACCCCATCTTTTATCTACCCCACTGATCCGATTGGAAAACCCCAAAGATCCAATCTTTATCCACTGCTATCTCATGAAACTCGGACTACACCCCACATGGGGACCTTAATTTCACCATTCATGGTGGCCGACCAGCAGCCATGGCGACCATGTCCTGCCCCATCAAGGTGACGACCAGAACCACCCCAAGTGACGATCAGTCTGCCCTTTCCATGGCGGATCCACGTCTGGCCAGCAACACCGCTGGGAGCACTCCCTACTTCCAGCACGTCAACCCAACTCACAAGGATGGAAGATGGTGTTGTTGCTGCTGCAAAAACAGCAGGACGTCCTCCTGGTTCTCTTCTTCCCTTGTTGATTTCTTATTTGATTCTTATGTTTATCATGTTTATGATTTATGCAACATGTATATGCATGCAACAAAAGAAAAAGAAAGGAAAAGAAATTACCCGAGCGAAGGTGGAAAACCAGCGTCTATCTAAGGAAGAAAAAGATGTAGATGACGCCCTCCCCTTCTCCTTTTATAAAGAATAAATGACGGCTAGGGTTTGTGGAAGCACCCTTTCACCATAATTCCTTTAACCGGGTAATTGGGTAATTAACACGGTTCACTTAACCTTTTCACTCAACCTCTTAAATGGGCACATGGTATGGTTCACTTAAATGGTTAAATGGATAATTAATGTGTTCGACTCGACCGATTCAACTAGAATCGTCCGATTAGAAATTACTTTTCAATTTAACCGGGTAATTCATACTTAACCAGCTAATGAAAAAAATATTTTTCCGGGTATTTACATCAAGAAATTGACTCTGTCTGACACGGGCTATGCCCTTCATAATCAAATAATGGACATGATGGACTGACCCATCAGCCAATAAATTGGACATGGCGGATTGGACTCGCCAGCCAATTACGGACATGGTGGATTGGACCCACCAGCCGATAACGGACACGGTAGATTGGACTCGCCAAACGGTAATGGATATGATGGACTGACCCATCAGCCAATAAATTGGACATGGCGGATTGGACTCGCCAGCCAATTACAGACATGGTGGATTGTACCCACCAGCCAATAACATACATGGCGGATTGGACTCGCTAGCCAGTAATGGACATGATGGACTAACCCATCAGCCAATAAATTGGACATGGCGGATTGGACTCGCCAGCTGGTAATGGACATGATGGACTGACCCATCAGCCAATAAATTGGACATAGTAGATTGCACTCGCCAGCCAATTACGGACATGGTGGACTAACCCATTAGCAAATAGATGGACATGGTGGACTGACCCATCTGCCAACTAATGGACATGGTGGATTGGACTCACCAGCCAATAACGGACATGGCAGATTGGAC
>JAURVB010013929.1:0-101064 GCA_033002965.1 Piper betle | reverse complement strand
ATCCACTAAATACATTTCGTATACCTTAATTGTTCCCTGTCATGTTCCAGGACTTTAAAGCTTACACAACTTGCAGACAATGTTAGAATGCCATAAAGTTAACAACCCTGAATGATGATAATAATAATAATTATAAATGAAACCACACAAACCGTACATAATATAACCAGCCACGATAATTCATAAAACTTCAAAATTACATTACAAGGTAGTAAGCTTGGGCCTACACGACCAAATTTTATAAAACATGATGAATCAAATCAACAGACTTCATGCTTACATACATAAATATTTATGCTTACGCCCTCACACCCTCCACATATCACCAACCACGGAACTTATGTAACACCCTAAATTTGGCTCACTTGCTAACCGAACTGGAATATTACTGGTTACCCGATTAAGTCAACTAACCCGAACCTAATCGATCTACTCTCGGCATCTTCAGATGGAAGATAAACCTCATCATGCATGTATGAAATGCTTGAAACCTAGCATGATTCTACATAAATGTCATGACAAACAAATTCACGCTAAAAAACAACAATCACGATAAAATTGATAAAATTTCTAAATTTAAAATAGACAAAGTGTCCTCCTAAAATTGCAATAAGGGGCCACCCTATCAAACATTGCATATATTTATAAATCACCAAACAAGACAAAATTTTTATTTCCAGCACACCAAAGTTTTTATAATAACAAAATCAAAGATGTGAATTGGGTCTTGATCTATCTATTCATTTTGTCTATCATTTCTGTTATATCCATCATATCTATCATTTTATCTGTTCATTTCATAAATTGGGTCTTGATCCATTTGCTGAATATATTCAACATTTAAACACATTTACTAAAGCAGATGTCACATTACATCATCATGATCTGCATTTCATTTCCAAAATCTCACTATCACCACATTTTCATCATAACATTATATCATCAGTGAAAATAACAAAGCATTCTAACATCAATGTGTGTGTGTTCAAGAGACACCCTCTTAGTTGATGGGAAGTGTTGCATATCTTGTACCTCAAAGTGCTTATATAAGTAGCCTTTAAAGTTAAGATCCTTCTTATGATAGTATGATTGATATGCATTGTATATATTCTCTATAAGGTGTCCATCATAAGCCTCCTTAAGGGTTAGATCAGCTTCCATAAAGTTAGTTTAATTTGGCAATTCAATAAATAACTTTCTAATTTATAAGATCATGATTTGATCTATGCCCGGGCCAAATTGAGGTGTTACAAAAGTAATGCTTAGTACAATGACCAGGTGGTTCAGAACAATTAGCTTCCTAGTTTGAGGACTTTGTGCAACAACATCCATCCTTTTTTATTTCCTCGAGGACAAGGAAATCCTTTAGGAGGGATCATGTTACAGTGGAGAACTTAATTGGGCTTATTTTGGTAAAAACAAAGTAAAGCTGGTTTGTTTGTTGGTTTTGGAGGGAAAATGTAAAAAGTGTGAGCTGAGTGAAGTTTGAATCTGAAAAAAATGTTAAGAGTGTGAGTGAAATTGAAGAGAAAAATGGAAAAGCAAAAGAAAAAGTAGAAAATATAAAAGGGTGGAAGTTGGGCATTGTATTCAGTTTTTGGAATTGAACATTAATATACTCCTTTTCTAAAATTCTCACTCTCTTTTTCCCTACTTCTCTTCGTCTACTCTCTCCTCTTACAATTGTACCAACCTTTTACTGTTTTTTCCCTTGTTGGTTCCCTTAGGTAGCTCCAATTGAACTGTAAGGTTGGCTAAGAAGGGCAAGATGACTACTTCCATGGTGACCCGAGCATCATCTTCAACAAATCAAGCTCAGGGGATCCTGCCTGCTCCCACGGCCCTTGACACATACCCTATAATTTTAACATTTAAAACTTATTAATTGCAATATGTGCAACTTAACACATATTAATTGCATTGCTGTAGACAATTCTAGGGGCCGCTTGACTTATGCCATTTTCATATCTTATTATGCCCTATTAACTACTGGATGTTCAAAATTAAAGTACTAAATTGATTTGAGAATATGGTTTAAGAATTCCAACTATGTTAGCTTGGGTATATGCATAAATAAATATCCTTTAGTGTAGTGTTATCAACAGGTCCAAGGAAACAAAGTACCTGACCCCAACCGTCCCAAAAATTTCAAGTTAGGGTTCGACCATATCAGGTCCAGAACTAGGAGTTCTTTCATTAGTACCTATTTCATTTAGGGTCTAGGATTAGGAGTTTGGGTTTTTATTAATACCCGTTTCATGTTGAGTTCGGGTTCTGGTCTCCAAGGATCCAATACTATAAAGACCCAAATTTGAAAAGTATTTAATTTTTGTTTTAAAATTTAGTTTTTCGTTATAAAATATTCTATATATAAATATATCTTCCAAAATATATCATCATTTTATTATAAATAAGAAAACTTATCATAAAATATTTAAATTTTTGTATATTCTTATATAAATGTATGTAAATATCTATTATCGGTTTGTGTCCAGGTTTGTTGAATCAGGTTCGGGTGTAAGTACTTATATGCATATTCAGATTCAGATTCAGATTCACCTATTTAATATTGGGTCGGGTTCAGATTTTTCAAAATCTGGACCGAATCGACTTGTTGGCAACACTACTTCTAGTGTCATCGAATAAAGATGTGATATATATATATATATATACACTATACACACACACATATATATACATGGGTAAAGTGTTTGTTAGCCAAAGGCAGGGAGGCATTCCTACTCACTGCTTTAATCAGTGGCTGCCCAATTATAAGGACAACCCAGATCTATTCTGTTGATTAAAAATATTTTTAAATCCCCATGGCGTCTGTGGCTGCCGCGCCGCCGGCCTGGCCACGAGTGGCCTTGTGTGATTGCACACTAGCCAAAGCCACAGGGCGGCAGACACGGCGGCCACCGCACAGCTGTGACGGCCACATCCGGGCCTGACCACAGTAGGTCGCGCGAGGGACGGCGGTGTGTGGCAGTGTGTGACAAGGGGCAGCTAGGCTATGGGTGGGGGCGTCAGCAGTGGGTGGCGGGGTCGAGGTGGAGCAGGGAGGGGTGGCAGCTGTGGCAGGACGGCGGGGTTGAGGGGAGTGGGGAGGAGAGACAAGCCGTCCTTGTAATCGGACGGTGGGGCAGCAGGAGGAGGCGGCCAGATCTAGCATCTGGAGCGGGTGGCGGGGTCGAGGGGGAGGGGGATGGTGGGCATCCGCGGCGGGGGAGGAGGGATCTAGCCACAGCCAGCCTGGTCCGGCAGCCACAAGCAGGATCTGGCCAGCGGCGGCCAGATCTGGCCTCGGCCAGCAACCCTTTTTTTATTCGGTGCGCGGCCGGATCTGGCAGCTGCTGGCCAGGTCTGGCCACCACGGGCTGGACCTGGCCGTCCCACGGCCAGATCTGGCCCTCGGCAGCTGCACCATCCACTGTGGGCTCGCCGTCGCCAGCCACCTCTGCCACCTCAATAGCCAAATCCGCCCATGGAGGGTAGGGGCGAGGCGTGGAGGAGGGGGAGGGAGGCATCGCCAGGGATGAGGCGGAGCCAGCCGAGCTTGACTATGGAGTTGTAGGCAGCGAGGGCGGTGGCAAAGGCAGTATAGGTGGCGATGGGGGGGACAAGGGAGCTCTGGTAGGAGGATGGCGAGTGTGTCGTCGTCGCCGGCACCGGCGCTGGAGAGGGAGGGCAACCAGCGGTTGGTACGGGGAGACAGCGTCAAAGGTCAATTGGCGGGGAGAGGAGCGGTGGCGGCAATAGCATCAGTAGGGGAGAAGGTGGTAGAGTTTTTATTTTTTACTTTTTTTTAACAATAGATATGGCCGTCCTTGTAATCAGATGGCCAGATCAAAGTTTAGTTTTTTTAAAATAATAGATCTAGGTCATCCTTGTAATCAGACAGCCCAGATAAATCTTATTTTCTGCCCTGAGCTCACCTCACCCATACTATATATATATATATATATATATATATATATAAATATAAAATTTTTATATACTAAAAATAAGACAGGGCAGGCCCAAAAGAGTGTGGACAAAGATGACAAGGAAAAACTTGGACAATTTAAAATTGACCATTTGTATATATATTGCCTACAATATTATATGATCCCAGGTTCCTATGCTGCGGCACAGGCACATTGCCTGTGCTTGAATTTAAATCTAGCCATTAAAAAATCATCTCACGGTTAAAAAACAATCGAAAACCTCTATTTTCCATCTCTCCCCTTCCCGCCCTGTCGCCACACCTCCGTCGCCCTCCGCCACACCTCCTGCCGCCTCACCATGGTCTGCATCCCCCTCCCCGTGGCCGCGTCGAGCACAGCTCCACCAACCTCATCTTCCAGAACTCCGATCTCACTTCCACGCCACCGACGACCCCACCCACTTCGATGCCACGCTGCTTACGAAGCTTGCCAACTTCGACGACATGCATCGTCTCCACTCCACAGCCGCGTCCTTTACCTGCTGAGGGTGGCCACGGCCGATGACATTGGTCTTTTGGAGTGGGGGAGAGTGTACCTTGACAGACGTTGTGCTTCTTGACATTGCCTTTGTAATCATGGTTTGTTCACTTGTTTTCTTCCTTTTTGCTTAAGAATTTGCTTTGAGATTGGTTGTTAATAGAATGTTGTGTTGCTTCTAGCTAGTAGTGGTGGTTGATTATTTTCAATTAATAGTGGCACTAGATTGGCAATCATATGGTTGATTTGGAATGGAAATCAATTTTGAAGTGTTATTAAGATTGGTAGGACTTTGCTGGATGCCTGGCACTTGTTTGTTGGATTGCCAAAGAAGTGAATGCTGCAAATCCTATGAATAATCAACTTTCTTGTTATTATATGGCTTCTGTGCTTCAGCATCCCCTTTTACTCTTTGATGAATTTTCTCTTCAACATTCTGATTTATTTGTCGAAATCTTTTAGCTGATTGAGACTTCCACTGGCCTGGCAGAAGTATATTAGCTTGTCATCTTGAAGAGAATTTATTAGATGTATTTTGGGATTCAACAAATTGTTGACAATGATGCATGATTTGTTGCAGCTGCATTTGGTTTGGGACCGGTGGAAATGGAGAATGGAACTCCTGAAGGTTGGATTTAAGAAGCCGTGCGCCTTTAGTTTGATTTTCCAGACTGGCATTCTGCATCTGGAATTTGTTCTGCAGCTTGGTAATTTGACATTGCTCGGGCATATGAGATTGAAGAGAATTTCTACTGGATTCAATCCCATAATCAGTCATATCCTGACTATCAACTGGGGACAGCAGCTGTGATTGTCCCGGCGTATTGTAGTTTTTCACAAGCAAGGGATGCTGCTGATTATGTTGCTTTTGAGTTTGATGTTGCATAAATTGTGAGTATGGTTGCTGCTGAATTTTCTGTTCTTGAGACTGCATCTGTTCCTGGGATTGTTGATGGTGGGAATGTGTTCACAATTCGATGTCTTGATATCTTTTACTTTTGTGTTACTCTTTGCTAGAGATGTTCACAAGCTGGCCCTGTAAATACAGTTCTAGCCCCCACCTAGACTGTCTCCCTGTAAATGCAAGCTGGCGAACAGAGCACGAAGTTGTAGCAGGATCGGGGAAGGCTAGCTCGCCAATAATTGATGCACATCTCTTACCAGATAGAACTATGCTTGCTTATGTTATGGATGACGAACTATATATCCGAAGTTTGTTGCTTGGTGAATCGGAATTGGTCACACCTGGAGCTAAAAAATTCCAAGGTAAGAACATTATCAAACTTCTTATTCCTTTGAATGTACCATCTTCTTGAAGTTTCTGCTTTGCAGTTTGTTCTGCAACTAGACAATGTAAAGGTAATTCTATGATGTAAATGCATGACACTAGACAAAATTGTCGGTATTTTTAACTTAGCATGCCATTGTGTTTAGACTATTTTGCATGCCATAACCTATACCAATGTCTTTTGATTTTGAACTGCGTAATGCTGAAAAATTTCTCAACTGTAGTGTATTTTTCAGGTCTAATCTATGTTGTCTTTTTCTTTCAGACTTATGGCCTTGCTATATAGACAAAATTGTTAGTATCTTTCAGACTTTTTTCTAATCTGTGTTGTCTTTTTTCTTTCTAGTCTGTGTTATCATCCTGTATAGAATTTCGCTAGATCAGTAATTGGGATATGATACTCTGGTGTATATGCGTGAATGCGTGCATGCTTTCGGACAATTCTAAACTAAACTCGATCCTCCCAATTTGTGCTAAATCGAATCCCTGGAGCTGCTTTCACAACCTGAGAAGAAAAGTGTTGATAAATTGAATCTTAATATGTTTTTCATTATATTAAATTGTTAGGGATCTTTAGTTCAAAATTGGCAGAACACTCAAGAAATGCTTGAGGGATGATGGTTCAAATCTATCAAGATCCTACTTAGTTAATATTTGATAAAAATTTGAGACGTTGTAATTATGTAAAAAAATAAAAATTGTATGATTTATCATGGTTGTGTTCAAAGTAACATTTATATGATATTAAAAATAATATAAATAGACAAAAATATATCATCGTTATTCAATAACATTACAGAAGATTACAATCTACAAAATGCACAAAAAATACAATGACAATGTTTCCCAGCATTTATAACCATACATTATATAAGCCCACAAAATTTTATTGCATGGACTCATTGTTACAATTGCTATGAATATTTTTACATGTTGTAGAATAATGACCTCTCTTATTACAAAGACTACACATCCGTTTATTTGTTTGAGCTTGAGTATCTTCGTATCCAGCCTTCAATCTTTGACTATTCTTGGGACGACCTTTAGTACGCAACTGAGAGGGGTCATGTACTATTATATGGGGAATATGCTCCATTGAAGTTGTAACTTGTCTCTCAACAAACTCGTTACTTGTTTGTACTCTTAATGAAGATGAACTCCCAATTGCATCAAGCTTTTCAACCAAATTTTATAAAAGTGATAATTCAAATTGATATCGCCCATCTGAACTTGTTCAACAATATAACACATATTGACTTGGAATTTTGCAGAATTATTTCTTATGAAAAGTTTTCAAAATGTGCATACACAAAATTCCTTCGCTTTCAAATTTCTAGCAAGTACATGTGACATGCAATTGTCCACAAGTTTGGTATGACAACATGTTTTTTAGCAGCATCATTGTGTGGAAACACTTCATATTTGGTAATTGATCTCTCCTTGTCGATTTTCTTGTAAATGCATCCTTGGCTCTTTTTCAATTGATCTTTAAACATTTCAAAATTTGATCTCGTGTACATAGCCCTAGCTTCAGCCTCAAGAGGAGAGTATCCACATAGCACAGGCTTGGAATTCAAAGTCTTAAAATCCTCTTGTTCCTCATCAAATCTACGAAATTGTAACGCTTTATCATATTGCCTCACAAAATCTGCCAGTGGGGTATGTGAATGCACAAATCCATCAAAAAATATGTTTATGCTCTCGCTTCTTTGGCTCGAAGTCATACCGGCAAAGAACTTATCCTTCATGTATATAGATATCCAATGGTATCTGGCATCATACATGGATGACAACCAACTATTTTTGTCCAAATTGTATTTTTCTTTTATAATTTTCCATTTCTCCTCAAATTCAGCGATTGTATCACTTCTATATATCCAATCATTATATTCTTTCTCAAATTCACTATGGTTGGACTTCAACTATTTTAGATTAATCATAGCATTATTAGATATGTGCCATGAGCAAAACCTGTGATGGGTGTTCGAAAAAATAGTTGCATTAGCCTTTCGCATTACGCCATCTTAATATGTGATAATCGAAGTAGGTGCTTTTCCCCACATACATTTTAACCATGTTTTAAACAACCAAGTGAATGTTACTTCTGTCTCATCAGCAAGTAAAGCACAACCAAAAAGTAAAGATTGCCTATGGTGATTAATACATGTAAATGGAGCAAACGGCATGGAGAATATATTGGTTTTATAAGTTACATCAAATACTATCACATCACCAAAGTTCATATAAGATGCCCTTGATCTCCCATTAGCCCAAAAATATTTTTGAGTTGTTCTATTCTCATCTAATTCATCTAAGTCAATCTGATTCACCACTGCCTGCTCAAAAAAATAATTCAAATAATGATGAAAACCCACAATAAAAAATTTACCATTCATGATTATATATTTAATCTACAACAGACAAAAACTAAGCTACCAATTTAATTGACTTTCAATCAATTTAATTGGTTTTTCTTTGTTAATTTGTAGGATTGATTTGCCCACACAGATATGAATGTAAATTTAGAACATCCTTCTTTGTCTTTATTTTCTCCCCCATCTTGTCTTTATTGTAAAGGCAATCATAGTTTCATATGTTTTTCTTTGTCTTAATGCGTTGGTCCGTAAAACCGCAAAAGGATCGAAAATTCAGTGGTAAAATTAAAATGACTATAAGGTATAGCTGCATTCATAATCAAAATACGTATGCAAAGCCATCACGTTTAATTACTTCCAGTTTTTCTTTTGGTATTGAATCTGTGTTTGTATAAATCAGACCAATCTTAACCAATACTCACGTGGTTAATGCTGTAATGAAACAACAATATTATTGGCATGCTTCTGAAACTTTATAGCAAGAACCGATATTCATTAGACAACTGTGTATCACTTAATTAGTGGTGGAAGGGAGCCAAGAAGGAGGTCGGAAGGTTGGCTCGCTGGCAGGGGACGAAGAACAGAAACAGAGTAAGAACAGAGGAAACTATGAAACTGTCGGCGGCTCCAAACAGAAACAGAGCAATCAGAGTATCCATCCCAAAACACTCACCGGATCAGAGGAGGAAGAAGCCGGTGGGAGAGGCCAGCGCCGAGGTCATCGTCGGTGGCTCTATCCGGCCAGGAAAAACCGGAGCCGGACTCCGCCAGCAAGAGTGCGCCAGAGCAGATACATAGAAACAGAGGAGAGCAAGCCGGACTCCGCCGGCAAGAGTGCGCCAGAGCAGATACATAGAAACAGAGGAGAGCGAGCCGGACTCCACCGGCAAGAATGCCGCCGCACAGCTCTAGGAGAAATAAAGCAGCAAACTTTGACGGCGTCAATTGACGCATGGCATCCTCGCCGGACTCCCATGCCAACTACGACGGCCTCCTCACCGTGCTGCATCCTGGGATGACCAGATTGAGCCAACGCCTCCCGCCTTCTTTCCGCCGGCGCTATACTCCGCTCCATACCTTCTTTCCGACAGCACTATACTCGGCTCCCACCTTCACCCCACCAATGAGATTATTGTGAGACACCGATCAGTGGGCAGGAAGATTCACCCATCTATGGCGGAGCGTTGCGGGAGAAGCAAAGCGGGCTTAATTTTTTCAGCGTTGGATTTCTATCCGATTGCTGTGGGAAAAATTAAGCACATAAATATTAACGGTGCTGCAGTACAAGAATCTTAATTCCATATTATATACTTTGATTAGTCCCCCGTAAGACGACAAAAACACATACTAATGATCAAACCCCAAAACCTTAATACATTTTTTCTTATCTATTTACCCGAAGAGACCTCGAACACAACCTCTTATTCTTCAAAGCTGCACTACCCCTTATAATTAGTCCATAAGACTAAGCAACGTTCCAACCATGAGACAAACCCCAAGTAGCAAGCCACTGCCATAGCTGATGCTGCCGGCAGTCTCGCTGCCTCAGGCTGGGGACGTCGAGGCAGCAACTTTGACAGTGAGCTTCATGGGCTGGGCGTGACGATAGCAGGATGTTGGACATAAGAAGTAGAGGGTGCCGGGATTGTCTAGGGGGATAGTGTTGTTTCCCCCACTGTAGCTCTTGAGTGAATTGTTGATGGTGCAACTATCATAGTCGTGTTTGTTCACTTGGATCACACCATGTATTGTAGTATACTTGAAAACTGAAATTGGCAAATGAAAGATCAAGACAACAGTTTCTTGCTCTTGTTTTGTCCAGTTGAATATGAAAAGCAAATGAAGAACAGAGTTTTGTGAAAATTAGTGATGGTAAATAGTGAATATAGATGAGCATTAATTTGACATAATTTTTTGATTAAAGGCAGGGAGATGAGCCATAGCTAGTAGATACAGATGTTATTATATATATATATATATATATATATATATATATATATATATATGCACTTATATCTCCAAGTGGGTTTTCCAGATGCATATTTTTATCCTTACTAGCTATATAATTTCCCATTCATCAAACAAAGGCTTAATCATGCTATTATGATAAAAAAATAATTCCCATTGTTGCTAACTGGCATTGAACGAATGACTTCAAAAAATGAAAAGCATTAAGATCTGTTTTTATGTGTCAATTTATGGATGACAGTACTTGATTAATCAGTTCTAAGCAGATACTAGAGCATATTTTGAATTTTTCACAAAAGAAGAAGAAATAGCAATGAAATCGGTGAAGTTTGCAAATTCATTTTAACCAATACTTTCGTGAAAAGATATTTTCAAACTGCAAAACCGATTCATATATATGATGGACAGACATCCAAAGAAAAATGACTAAGAACACAATGACTAGGAGCTAAATATGTAGCTTGGTAGATAAATGTAACTCCCTATCAAACAAGTTCATACGAAAGTTAAAATCCAGGCCATAGAGATGCATAGCATACTGAGATTGTCACCGACGACGAATGACTTGCCAGAAGCCCACTTTTTGTAGTCCACCCCGTCGACCACTCTGCCCTGTCCCCGACCGTATAGTCCGTGGCGTAGGCCGCCGGAACAGTGATGAGCAAAAGAATCAATATGGCCATAGCTCCTTTCATGTCTCCTCCTTTACCAGTTCAATTCAAGCAAAGTTACTCGAACAGAAAAACTCCAGAAGGTGTTGTGGTGATGGGTACATTCAACTTGCAGCATATATGATTTCAATTCAACAGTGCTAACAATTATTGAAGATCTAAGCCTTATCTATTCATAAGATCATGAAAATGGGTGGAGGTTGTCTATTAGTGTTTTCTGGGTTTTGTTTGTCCTATGCATGAATCACGAATCTGTTGACTTTCTTGCCAATTGCCACGCCAAGTTACCTTTATAATATTGTAAAGATCTGTAAATATGTAATGTGGGGCTCCAGCGATAGTGATGCTCTATCATCCTGCTTCTGCTCTTGTGTTTCCATTACAGAGTGGAGTACACACAAAATAACCCACTTGACACCTTTGAGTTTGGACCAAAACGGAGGAAAACAAGGATTGGCAGGTCCCAGAAAAAAAAATTGGCCCAACCTTTTTTGCTTTTTTTGATTGGGGTCCATATAGATTGAAATTCTGGTAAAGTACCCAACATGATTAAAGCTCAATATTTTCAGCGCAGTCTAAGTGAAAATTTTAAAAAATAAAACTGGCAAAAGTGGTTGGAAAGAGCATGAAGACAAACACAATCAAATCTTTATTTTTCATAGCTTGGTATAAAAAAATCTTTCCTTTTCATAAGGATTATCTCAGTCAGCTTAGCCTTTCAATTTTGGCCACCTTGATGCACACCGCCTAAAAACAAAATGGATGAACATGATATATATTTTGTAGCCTTACGAAAATGATTGGTAGGAGCAATATATGTTTTATAAAGAGACCGTAGGATTAACGTATACAAGACATTATAATCCAACCTTCCACAACTACATTCATATCAGTCTTGTTAGGATTAGCACAAAGAAAACAGGGCAATTCACAGAACACAATAGAACAAAGCAGATGGTTCATGGGGGCTCAATTTTCAATAGAGCTTGCAGTTAAACATGCAATTAGCTAGAGCACGTGTATAGAGGCGTGACTAAATATTGCTCCTCTTTGTTTTAAAAACCACGTCTACCATCTGGGTGTATCAAGCATATTGAGTATTATCTTCAAATCCAATACAATTTAATTCTTCGTATTATTTTAATATTTACCTTGTTTTTTAGTTTAAAATTTTCACAAAATTCAATTTTTTTGTTGAAATTCAAGGTCTTTTAACTGGTATTTAATAAAATTTTCATCATAAAATATATTTTAAATATTTAGTAAAATATTTTTTATTTATAAATTTAAAATCCATTTAAATCCAATTTGACCTAGTTGAACCAAGTTTACCTTTTATGGACCATAGATCCGGTATAATAACTAGTAAGGTATTTAACAATATGCTCCTCTACAATGTGGCATTTTGATTCCAGCTTCCATCATGTGGAATGTGTCAAAGTCTCTGCTAGAATCAACATCAATCGAGCACTTGAAAAAAAGAGTCGCCTTTCCACATAGCAGTCATAGATGCTTCATGTCCTTCGAGTAGAAATGATTTAACAAATACAAACAGAGTTTACCGAGGACGCCAGAAAACTAGCATCAAGGTAAGAGTGACCATGGCCAAGATTCGTCATTTCCGTCTTCTATCTTTGGCTCGGACAACGGACAATCCAAAAAGAAAGATGTTGGAGAGATCTACTGGTAAGTTAATAATGTATAATAAATAAGTATTTTACATATATCCCACTAATTATATAATCAGTAGGTTTAAATTAACAATTGAACTAATGTCATTATAACCAATGAAATCACAAAGATAATATTTGTTATCATAGTAATTACAAATATTCATTTTCATTTTCTATACAATTTTCTTTAAATAATTATTCTCAATTAAATGCTCAGACTGGCAATTTAATATTCACAGTTAGACAGTATTTAGGTTCATAATAATATATGATAAACAATATTTACAATAAAGAATATATATATAAAATAATAAACATACAATACAATGTGTAAACCAGGAACACATTACTTACAAAACCAACCGAGATTTTTGATTTCTTGCCAGAAAATCGCGAAAATAATATGATTCCAAGCAGAAGATTAAACTTGCCCACAAATACATTAAATGACAATTTCTTAAGTTCCAATAAAAAGTTGGAGTACATAGAGCAAGAGAAGAGTTTCAAAAATAAAATAGAATTCTTACATGAGTCAGTTAAACCATCTTGAAGCTAATTCGTAAAGCCATTCGCCATATACTCATAAATCATTCAAATGTTCACAAACAAACCTTTAGATTATTGAGGAGTTTGACAATCAATGTCCATTTCATCATCCTCACTATCAGATGAAACCACTTCAGCGTCTGGGGGATTATCAGAACCCTCCAATAGCTATTCTAAGCCCCATAACTACAAGAATGAGACCAAACAGAGACTCAAACTATAGGATATTCCAACAACTTCAAGGTAAGCTGCAGTTTGTAAAATTGAAAATGCATCAAAAGAGAGACAGCAAAAATTATAACTATTTCAATTTTCAAACTCATCTTAATATGTGATAGATAAACTCACCTTCAAGATTTGATCATGAGATATACTCCAATGAACTTTCAATCATAAGAAAAAGCTGCCAAGAAAATATATGCAGCTATTCGATGATGATCCACGTAACTGCTAAAATCTACTAATAATATGATAGTACATACAAAGGTGCTCAACAGGGTAGTCTGAATGCTCAGCCATGGTTGAATTATTCTGTTAGGCAAAATGCCCACCAGCCTGTACGAGATAGTAATATCTGACATCTGTAAGTGACCTGAAAGTACTTAAGGCAACAAACTCCAAAGATAAGGCTCATGATCCACCTGATTACTCCATCCTCTGAACCAGAATCGACACTATCTTCATCCAGCTAACATACAATGGAATATGCTTTAGAAACAAAGCAAGTTTATATTTTTGTTGCTGTTGAACTATATGTTGGTTATGTCAAAGTTTTTTTAAAAAAAAAAATACCGCATACCTTCAGCAGTGTATCTACAGACATTTGGTGGCCTGAAAAGCAATCACTGAAAGATAGGGCAGTGTTAAGCATCTCTTTATAATAAGAATTTCTCAAAAGCATTATTTCTATCACAATAATGAAAGTTGTCATAACCACCACATCTTACTTCGACAAATGCAAAAACGGAAAAAAACTAAATGATAACAAAATACTTCTCGGACCTGCAATCCTTAAAGTGACCCCATGAATACAGTAACAAAGCACCAGTCTGAGTTCCACAAAAAACTTTTTGACTACACTGGCAATTAAACTATCATAATGCTGGTTCTTTTAGAAGACAAAATGAACAAAGTCACATGCACACTTGCCTTCATCAGCACCAACGATAGAAGTTCATCTTCAAAAAACTCCGAATGACTTTGAACCTGTATTGGCAAATTCAGACGAATGAAACATGCTATATTCAAAGTCCACTATATCTCTTCAATCATTAGCTAGCACAAACCAAGTCATGAAAGTACCTTATTTTTACGAAGACTGGAAACTGAAAGTGTACCATCGCCACTGTTAAATCCAACAAAAAAAATATGAAAACCAATAAAACTCTCTGCGAAGATAAATCATCAGATAATGCAGCAACAAAAATCACTGACCTTGATTCTAAAAGCTGCATTGCATCAGGAACAAAACACATATCTGAGACGTAGTCTTCATGCACGTTAAAGATATTACAGCATGATCGTTGCCGTGCATCACACACCTAAAATGATAAGGAATAGCGATTCCTCCAATTAATTAAAAGAAAAAACAATGAACAACTGTCAATTCAAGTACAATGCACAATTAGACAACTCAATAACCTTAATGCATCCATCATCATCTCCGGACGCAGTGGTGGTATCAGTCAACTTGACCAATCGATTTACAGCATCCCTTCAATATATAATTAGGGAAAATTTTCTTAGAAAGACAATTAAACAATAGGAAGAAACATTTTCTCATATTGATACTACAGGTATGAAAATAACCTACTCATGAGCATCTTCCAAACAAGAGATGGCACTTCTAGTTTCAACATCAGCGGCAAGAATGGAGCAATCCGGCGGTGCAGTCAAAACAGATATGTATCAATGATTGTTATCAATAATCACCAATGAGAAAAACAAAAACAAAACCTAAATCATCATAATGCCAAGCCCTAATCAATAAGATTAACATGAAAGCTAAATAATACCTTTGTGAAACTGATTCTCCAGCATAGCAAAACCTAATACAATCAAACAACAGCCACCATTACAACCCCAAATCATTCCATCAATAACATGATACAAGCTAAAAATTTGGAACAAGGCAAACAAAGATATATCCAAATTATGAACGATGATATAACAAGGGAGTTATAATCCAAGTTACAGACATGTCTATTGCTCTCCCTCTGGCCTCTACCTCTTCTATCTCCACCTCCAAATTATCTCTGCCTCTCAAATCTGTTTTTATCCCAATGTCCTCTCATTCAATTGTTCAGTATCCCACCAATGGTACCAATTTGTCTCTCATCCATAACGCAAAAATTGAAACTTTTATTATCATGACACTAAACCATCAAATCAAAAGCAAACAAAGACAACAAATTTAGGAATGGTAATATAGCAGGGAGTTATAACCCAAGTGTTTATCTACCTCCCTCGTCTATCTCTACCTACATGTCATCTCTCCCTCTTAGATATGCTGTTGCTCACTATTTCCTCTCATTCCATTGTAGTATCTCCTCCCACATTTTTATCTTCCCCTCTCAAATCTATTCTTCCCGATTTCCTCTAATTCAATTATCATGGCTCCCTTTAATGGTACTCAATTTTCCTTTGTCAATTATTTCGTTTTATGAATAATGACATTGTAGAAAGGGAGTTACAATTCAAGTTATAGACACATCTATTGCTTTCCCTTGACCTCTCCCACATCTATTTCTGCCATCACATTGTCTCTCCCTCTCAAATCTGTTTGTCTTTCCAAATTTATCTCATTCAGTTGCTCTATCTCACTCTAGTGGTACCCAATTTGTCTTTGCCATATATGACACCCAAAAGGAGACTTGCAACAAGTTTTATAGGCCTCTTTAATCTAAAAGCTAGCTCAAGGAATAAAGTTTTCTTATTAACTTATATGTAAGTCATCAGTCACCTCCAAACATGATGTAGGATAAACCCAACAATTCTCACCCTCACACATGATTCCATCCGAATCATCTCCCCTTACCACCTAATAGGTTCTAAATGTTATAGTAAAATTCCATGAGATTCCAATTCGGACTTGCCCACCCGAATCATCTCCCCCTCACCACATTCTATGTCCACATGTTATAGTGAAATTTTAGAAGACTCCAATTTAGGCTGACCCGAGGCAACATTAAAACCAATCAGGCTCTAACCACTGTTGGGTCCTATGGGCCCCTAAAAAGAGACTTGCAACAAGTTTCATGGGTTTCTCTTAATCGAAAAACTAAATTAAGTAATAGGGTTTTTCCATTAGCGTATGTACAAGTTACAGCCACCTCCAAACATGATGTGAGATAAACCCAACACTTTTCACTTATCCTCTCTTATCCTCCTTCCCCTCCATCCTCTCCTCATTCCACTATCAAGCATGCGTTGCACATCTCACACAACCATGTTGTTGGTTAGAACGTCACAAGATTTAAAATTTTAGAAGTGAAAACCGGTTATTTTGAGATTCTGCGGATGAAATTAGTGAGTGTACTTCTATGTATTGTTTAGGGCTTTGGTTCAATGTTAAATTCAGTAATCTTGATTTCAGTAGGGTCTGCCTGGGATGGGCGGCTTCCTGACAGCAGCAGCAAGCTCCGGTGGCCAGACATGATGATGCGGTGATAACTCCTTGGCAAGGCTCGGTGCTGCTGGTAGAACTCCAAGGCTTTTACTTCATGACAGGGCAATAGCTGTGAGTCTCCAAGCTATGGTGAGGCTAGGTCTAACGAAACAAGGCGGCAGCAATGATCCGGCTACATAGGGACCGCAAGGCATAAAGGCGGGGAAAGAAAGTTGACCTCATGGATGCAAGCACACAATGGGGAAAGAAAAAGTTTGTTCATTCTTTTCAACCATGGATGAAGAAATTGGTCGATTCCACTTGTAATCAGCTAATTTAAATCGGATCGGAAAGAAATCTGATCCGAAACAGGCATTGAATCGAGTCTTATATAAAACGGTTAACGAATCGGCCGATTTACCTCATTTCCGACCGATTCATGGCCGATTCAGAATCGGGGTGAATCGGGAAGAATTGGTTTTTAAGGGTAAATGATATTAAATAAATTATTTATGCATGGGTAAAAGTGGAATCAAATTTTTAAAAACTAAAATCTACCTCCTCCCTCTCCCTCTGCCCATCCACCGCTGCCGACCTTGCCCCTCCCTCCGGCCTCGCCCCTCCCTCCTCCACCGCTGGTGCCATCCCTTGCCTTCGCCCCTCCCTCCACCGCTTCCGGCTTCTGTTTGTAAAGTTGCAATTTTTTTGTTTAAAATTTTCATGCTTGCCATTTCTGTTTGTTCACATTTGATGTTATTTATGTTCACGTGTTGAGTACTTTGTGCATTAGTCTAACTGATTCTTTGTTGTCTGAAGTCATCCATGCTTATTTATTTTTCAGTGCTTGATGTGTGCGTATGTTTGATTTTTTGATGGAATTTGTTTTGTCATATGAAAACATACTCAAAGGTTTAAGTGATTTCTGTGAGCAATACTTTAAAGCATCAATTGGTTGTTGGTTGAATTAAAAGCATTAATTGGTTAATGCAAAATTGCCAAGCACATTTCTGTTTGTTCACAATTTTATGCAAATGTATATATATAATATATGTAATGGTTTCTATTGCTCCAATATTATATTAGTGTATTATGACATATCATGATACACTTTGATACAGCCAGAGGCCGAATAAACTCTGCATCCCTCGAAACCTTGATGCAAATGATGTTTGCTCTTTTGTTCTTTCTTCTGGTTTGCTACTATTTTTCTTACACATCCTGAAGAAACCGCCATTGGAAATAATACGTTTCCTGTGGCGTGGTGCATTTCTGTTTCTTTATGCCTCCATGTGGAAACTCTGTTTAATTTTGTGATAATGATTAATTTTTATTTTAATATAATTGTTTTCCTTAAGTTTTATGAAATTAAAGCACTGCAACTTGAGTGTTTTTAGTTTGCTAATGTTTTAATGGTCACAAAGATAATGTGGATTCTGAAAGTATCTTTGACCTTTTCTTTTGACATATTCTTGCTGCACTTAATTAGCTTCCATCATTTCTATTCCAAGTAATATGGTGTAACTAAACTTAGGAATTGATCCACTCTTACATGATTTTTATATAGCTTTCAGCATATATGTGGAATTGATCCATCACTTAATTAGCTTTTGACATATTCTTGCAAACATTTGTTGATGATTGTTTACTTCAATTAATTTTGTATCGGCGTTGTGCATACTTGTTTGTTCTAATATATAATTTGATGTTGTCACTGGCCTACTTGATGGTTGTTTAATTTAATTTATGATCTCACGCTATCCTTCCATTTTAGCACTCACTTAGATTTTGAATTTAGCTGTTACTGTATTTTTATAATTGCCAGATTTATCATAGGGAAGATAAATATTGGTTGGGAATATAGCACACTATTTGACACATCCAACAAGCAAGGTACCTGTAACTTTTGTAAAAAAATCATATGTGGAGGGGTATATCGCTTCAAGCAACATATTGCTAGAATCAAAGAAAATGCTGCTACTTGTAAGAAAGTTCCTGAAGTAGATGTATAGAAAATGAAAGATTATTTCAAAAGGATGGAAAAAGGCCAAAAAGAAAAAGAAAGGATTAGAGAAGAAATAGGGTCATATGGTTTGAATGATTCAGATATGGAAGAGATTGAAGTTCGGGAGCAAAATAAACAAAAAAATGTTGGGTGCTCTAAGTCTACTGGGAAGATGAAGACATCTTTTGTTGAAAGTAAGAAGAAGAGTACATCAAAGCAAATGAGAATTTCTACAGCAATAGAAAAGAAAGCAAAAGAGCAATTGCACACAGCCATTGCTCGATTCTTCTATCACTGTGTCATTCATTTCCATATTGTAGAGTCGCCTTACTTTCATAAAATGATTAATGTGGCAGGTGCATACGGTGGTCAAGGGATCAAACCTTAGGGAAGAAGTTCTTTATCTGGTAAACTTTTATTGATGAAGTGGCTTTTATAAATGCTAGCTTAGAGGATATAAAAGTATTTTGTAAGACAATAAGCTATTCTATTATGTCTGACAGGTAGGCCAATCAATCTGATAGAACTCTAATCAACTTTCTAGTTATTAACTAAGAGGAATGTATTTCCTTGGATCAGTTGATGCTTCAGACAAAAAAGGATGTCCTGTATTTGTTTAGTTTACTAGACAAAGTAGTAGAAGAAGTTGGGGAGGAAAAGGTTGTGCAGGGCATTACTGATAATACTTCGGCATACAAAGTTGTTGGAAGTATGCTAAAATATAAGAGACCACATTTATTTTGGACTCAATATGCTACCCATTGTATAAATTTGATGCTTAAAGACTATACAAAAATCAAGAAAGTTAAAACATGCATTATGAATGCACAAAAAGTAACAAAACTAATATACAACCACTCATGGTTGTTGGTTCTTATGAGAAATAATTTCACAAATGGGTATGAATTGGTAAGACCTGTGGCTACTCAATTTGCTATTCACTTTTTGAGCGCTTGCTAGTTTCCTAGAATATAAGTAGGCATTGAAAAAGATGTTTGTCTCTGAAATGCATTTATCATCGAAGTTTGCAAAAGATGAGGATGAAATAGTAGCTGGAAATATTTTCTTTAGTGCAAATTTTTGGAAAATGATGGAATTTGTCTATAAAATAACTGAGCCATTTGTTCGATTTTTGAGATTGGTGGATAGTGATGAAAGACCTTCAATGCCATTTGTTTATGATAAAATACAAAAGACTATAGAAAAAATAAAAGAGGTACATGACATGAAAGTAGAACGATACAAGTTATTTATTGATATCATTATCAAGAGATGGGCAAATCAATTTTGTCATCCTCTTTATGCTGCAACATATATGCTTAATCCCCAAACTCGTTATTGCCCTGAATCTACTACAATTGTATGTTCTCATGTGACTTACATACCTTTATGACTTTTTTAACTATTTTATATTTTTTGTGTTTGACTTTGAGTAATTTTGTAGCCAATTGAGGTATATCATGCATTCAATTGTGTTATTTGTAGTTTGGAATTCGATGAAGTAGCTCGATCCATGCATCTTTGTAGGTCAAGATACAATTATTTTTAATTTTTATTAATAAATATTTATGTATAACTAAATATGATTACTAATTTTGTTTTAATATTTTTTAGTGGTTTGATTTTGTATCTGCAAAAGGAGATTTTGGACATTATCTTGCAATTATCAATAGGAAAGTCCTTAATCCAAGTAAAATCCGCCTTTATCTATATTTAATTTTTACAGCAAGCTTATAAGTAAATCAACATGTCAAATGTAGCATCATGGTAGGAGCAACATGGTATAGCTGCCATGAACTACAAAAGATAGCTATTAGAATACTTAGTTAAACTTCATCATCATCGGGTTCTAAACGTAATTGGAGCACTTTTGACCAAGTACATACTAAAAAATGAAATTGACTTGCAAGAAAGAGAGTAAATGATCTTGTATATGTTTATTACAACATGCGGGTAAAAGAAAAGAGTTGAGATGAAGGCATAAATATAATGCAGTTAGTGAACATTTGAGTCTAGAAGACTCATTAGATGAGTGGGTTAGAGAACGGGACAACCAATCGCCATCGATAAGTTTAAATAAAGCTTATATCACATTTATAATTTTGTGTATGAATTTTTTTAGAATTGAAATAAATAGGGTATAATTTTTCTCCTATGTAGGATGATTTCTTTGGTACCAATGTTGACAAGAGTGATGATGAAGATGAAGAGGCCTTTGTAGCAAATCAAAATGGCAGCACATTGAAAACAACAACAAATGAAGGAACAACCAATGTCAATATGCAAACAATGCAACTGTAATTGGTTTGTGTTCTACTACGTCTGATTCATTTTTAGTGACTCCTCTTCCTGTTGGACTTAATATTGATATTGGTGTTTCTATTGACTCACAACAAAATTTGTTTATGCCTCTTGTACCTGAGGGACTTCATATGAGTGAGAGTTCTATGCTTCCTTTTATGTAGGGGTCTCGTATTGATGCAGGTGAGAGCTCTACTCTTCCCTTTAGTGATAGTGATTTAGACTCCGAAGATGCTTCAGATAATGAATTGGATGATTTAGTAATAACTATGTAAAATTGTGCTAAACTTTGATTTTGTGGACTTGTATTAATGACTTGTTATTATCATTTGATAGACACAAATGATGATATATCAAACGTTATACTTATAAAATTGTAGTCTTGTGATGACCTTTTGTACTTGTATTAAACTATAAACTTGTGTGTTTGTGTTGAAAAATTATGTAATTATGTATTTCATGTATTTATGTTATGAGGTGTCAAATTCTTTTATATGACCAATTTGGACCGATTCAACTGAACCGATTTTTAACCCTGATTCAATCCGATCCAATTTAGTGACTCCCTCGAAAACCGATTCCGATTCTAATTTTTACAACTATGGTTTCAACTAGGCGCCCCTCTCTATCTTTGATAAATGCCCCCCTTGGTTGACCTCGTGGATGCAAGTCCACGATGGGGAAACCAAAGAAAGAGTTTTTTAGTTCCTTTCAACCCGGCAGAGCCTCTCTTCTTCTATAAACGAGCCCACCGTTGTCTTCCTTTGCTGCCTCAGCCTTTTCCTCCTACAAATTTCCTCCAGCAATACGGTTCACTTTACTAGTTTAAACTTAAATGGTATGGTTTACTTAACCGGGTAAAAATACTTAACCGGTTAACTAATACTTTCCACTTGACCGGAATGATAATAACCGGGTAGCAAAATTTAAATAATTATGGATACCAACGTTGATCCCACGCGCGAATATATATATATATATATATATATATATTTATTTGTCACAGTAGCTCTTTCAGATTATAGATGAGTTTGAAACCTCCTTGGGTAAAATTTCAAGGACAAAATTTTTCTAAGGAGGGAAGGTTGTAAAACCCGTGACTCGAGTTATAGTTTTATATTAGCAAACAAGTCAGTTCAACCGTTGGTTCGAGTCGAGCCAGTTCATGGCCCGTGTGATGAGCCGGGGCCAGTTGTTCGTTATGAGCGATGAGGGTCAAGTGTACCCGAGTATATGATGATAACATTAGATAAATGATGAGAAATAAGTAATCAGAGTATATGACAGTATGAAGTTGTTTTTTATATATTCAATCATAGAATTATTTTTAAGCTGAATAACACATTAAGATACGTTATATAGATGTTTGGGTGGATTATTAGTTATTCAACATGTCATTTTGATGTTGTGGAGTGTATTATATTTTATGAGATTTGTTTCATATTTTTTGGATTTTATTAGGAGTTACATATTATTTTTACTCGAGTCGAGTCGAGTCAACTTTTATTCACAAGATTGCCACCCAAATGCTCCCTCGACGCTTCCTCTTCCTAGCCTCGACGCTGCCCTGATTCTTGCCACCGACGCCACCTCCAGCAGCTACAGCGCCACTGATTGACACCATCGCCTCCGCCGGAGCATCGCTGAGCAGCCTCTCCACCATCCTGGTCACCGCCTGGACTCCAGACACGCGGGAGCCATCCGCTTGTGCTGCCCTCTTGATGTTGTTTCACCAACGGCCGTGCCACTCCACCGCCAGCTCGTGTTGCCGTCACCGCCCCCTTGGACCCTAGCAAACCTTCCCCCTCTCCATGTGCCACCCCCAAGATTGGCCAAGGGCTGATCAGGCAAGCCGACCGACTCTAACTAACTCATGGCTGCCACCAGCGACCATCACTGCTGCCATTGCCCTCACAGTCACCGTAGTCGCATTGAGCTTGCTAAGTTATGCTGATCCACAGCCCCGACCAACTTGCCAAAAGTCGCTAGAAAATCTCCAGAATCCAACTGAAAAATCAGATTCGTTGGAATTCGCAAGAAATCACCTTATTTTTGCCACATTCAGACGCCTGCAAAGTGTTGAATTAGAGTCTAGAACTGGGTGACATACCCTAATCGTCACCAATTGCCGACAACAGCGAAGTATAATTAACTCTGACCTAATTATTTAAAATTTATAATTATTAGCACAACATGCTGGGATTGGATTGATTGACATACTAAATCATGTTTATTGTAAATAAAAAAGAATTTATATGATTTGAATAATTTGAAATAAATGTTAATGACCAACATAGGTGAATTAAGGACTTGATGTGATTAACCATAATGTGACTTGATGTGATTAGTGTTTTGATGTGAGATGATATAGGATGTGTGTATGCATCATAGCGGGCGCTAGCTTTTAGTCTTGATGTGTAGGCAAGGAGTTGGAGCTTGCTCCTTAGGCGTGTAAACACGATTGGAACTTCTACCAGGCCTATTTAGGACTCTTTTCTTATTTAACTCTTTCACTCTATCGTGATATGTTTTAACAGGTAAGTGAATGTATCGATTGGTGGATTTAGTGTGTCCCACTCCACATAAGATTAATAACCCTCGATGATAAGATTCTTTGAGTTTGTTTTTGAAAACTCAGATCTAGATCATGATGACTTCAGGCCTACTATATTACAATCCCTACCCAGACCTATGTATATATAGTTTTCCAGTGAGATGTGTGACAAGGGAAAGTCAACTCATGCTCACCAGGAGCGATTGATATTGCCAATCAAAGCAAGAGAAGTGATAGGATTATGGGTACTGCATTGCAGCGCATGTCTAGACTTGTGGATTCAAAGGGTACTAAAGGCTTCTACCTGAGAGTCCTCGGGCTCTATGCTCAGGGTCAGAAGTGATATGGAGGATGTAGTGGGCTTTAGGATAATTGATTTTCCCATGCAAGAGATAGTTTAAAAATGCTGAGGCATTTGATGAGTTTGAATGGGACGCTGTAAAGTCAAGGCTGACGGCTCCTGATTAGTGCCCTTATGAGTGGTTCTAATGAACAAGTATATGAATGATTTAATTTAACACGAGAGTCAGTTCTCTTGTGCTAATTTGATTTTTAGTTATTTTTAGACAAGTAACACTCGTTCGTGACGTTTTTGTATTATATATAGGTGAGAACCAGAATGATCTGAGCACTATTGGGACTACGAGGGAGCGCCAATGCAACTTGCACATATGTACCCTACTAAGATGGAATGACAATCTGCTGTGAAAATTTGCTATGCATTTTATTGTGGATGAATGATATGATGTTTATTGCAAGAAAAGTTGTGTGAAACTGTGATATGATCTGTGTGTTGATTATCATGATTAGAACCAAAGAAGATAAGCAATTAGGGTTGAGACCTGATGTAACAAGATAAAGATGGTTATGATGTGATTGTGTGTGAAAAGTAAAATATTTTGGCATTGTTTTATGTTTATTGTTATACACACACACACACACACACACACACACACACATATATATATATATTGTTTGTCGTTGACAGTGTGGTCCCTATTGTACTTCTAGGGGAAATTCTATCCGTTTTGTTTTAAAAATCATTGTTTTTGAACTTTTAATGAGTTTTTTTTGTTTTGAATAAGAATGAAAAATCATATCATTCATCTAGACCAACGTTAGAACCTAAACAACTCATCTATGCATTGAATGTTTTCATTACACATCTTCAGACGCCGAGGGTAGATCGGGGTTAGCTTAACCAAATTAAGTAAATTGGTGAATGGTTCGGTCATCAGTAGTATTTTCGATTCGGTTCGCAGATGAACCAAATTGGGGTGTTACACATGCATTATATAGAATTATTAGTCTTTTACTATAACGACCTGCCATGTTTCACGATATTGTGGGCTTTGCTGGCCAGGTGTTACTCAAAATTTAACAAAACCAACCCTATAACAACTAGTCCTAACCGGACCGGGTGTTACATAAAAGGTTACATGAATAATATGAAAGTAAATAAGACTAGCATTTCTACCTCGCAAAAACTTATGTTTCAAATGACAATGTATGAAATAATTGTCCCACAGTCTTGGACCATTTCCCATAGCCACATTTATTACACAAGAAAATTAGAAAGAGAAGTCCGCTTATTTTCTAGCTTACAACCTGAGTTGGTAGAAAAACCACCCTGTTGTCTCTTACGTCTTTAGTTCTAGCTGCTAGCCTGCGGAGGCAATTCCGCGTTAGTGATTAAACACTAAGCCGTATAATTAAATAAAACAAGTGCACAAACTCCCTATCACTATCTATAATATTGGTTGTTGTGACCATTCGAACATGTCCATTTATTACCTGATGGTTCAGTCCACCATGTCCATCTATTGGCTGATGGGTCAGTCCATCATGTCCATTACCAGATGGCAAGTCCAATTCGCCATGTCTGTTATCGGCTGGTGAGTCCAATCCACCAAGTCCATAGTTGGCAGGCGAGTCCAATCCACCATGTCCAAGTTATTTGCTGATTGGTCAATCCATCATGCCATTACCGACTGGCCAGTCCAATTCGCCATGTCTGTTATCGGCTGGTGAGTCCAATCCACCATGTCCGTAATTGGCTGGCGAGTCCAATCCGCCATGTCCAATTTTATTGGTTGATAGGTCAGTTCATCATGTCCATTATCGGCTAGCGAGTCCAATTCGCAATGTCCGTTATCCGCTGGTGAGTCCAATCCACCACTGTCACATAATTCGCGCTAGCGAGTCCAATCCGTCATGTCCAAATTTATTGGCTATTGGGTCAGTCCATCATGTCCATTACCAGCTGGTGAGTCTAATCTGCCATGCCCGTTATTGGCTGGTGAGCCCAATCCACCATCTCCGTAATTGGCTGATGGGTCAGTCCATCATGTCAATTACCAGCTGGCGGTCCAATCCGCCATGTCCGTTATCGGCTGGTGAGTCCACTCCACCATGTCGGTAATTCGCTAGCGAGTCCAATCTGCCATGTCCAATTTATTGGCTGATGGGTCAGTCAATCATGTCCATTACCAGATGGCAAGTCCAATCCGCCATGTCCTTTATCAGCTGGTGAGTCCAATCCACCATGTCCGTAGTTGGCTGATGGGTCAGTCCATCATGTCCATTACTGGCTAGCGAGTCCAATCTGCCATGTCCGTCATCGATTGGTGAGTCCGCTCAACCATGTCCGTAATTGGCTGGCGAGTCCAATCCGCCATGTCCAATTTATTGGCTGAAGGGTTAGTCCATCATGTCCATTACCGGCTGGCGAGTCCAATCCGCCATGTCTGTTATCAGCTGGTGAGTCTAATCCACCATGTTCGTAATTGGCTGGTGAGTCCAATCTGCCATGTCCAATTTATTGTATTATGGGTTGTTAGGTCCTTTCTGACATGTCCATTATTAGATTATGAAGGGCGTAGCCTGTGTCGGACTGAGTCAATTCCTTGACCCCGGTTGCATTACGGTGCATGGTGGTCGAATTTGGGCTCAGGCCGACCAGGGCTGTCCACAAGGGAAAAGTACAACATTTCAAATAATTATACGGACCTGGATATTTCGAACTCGCAGTTGCGACCAATGATCCTAATCTGAACGAGAATATAAAATTATACATAAGTATAATTTTATTCGAGTAGAAATGCATGCAACTAAATGTCTAATATATATATCATTATTAAAATTTTGACAACATATCATGTAACAATTCAAAAATATTAAATATTAAATTCTCAACAAATCTAGTGAGATAATTAATTATTCATGTGATATAATCATTTAAGTCCTACTTTACATTTTAAATTAATTATCTAAATCATAATTAATACCTAACAGTTGATAAAATAATTATTACTAATAAACAAGTATTTAATTTTCCTTTGCGGTGATAATTACTTAACCCCGATCTTGATGATTTAGTTGACGGTTATAATTTTTAATCGCTACTATTATTTACAGCAATTTAATTAATTAAGTTATTCAATCAAATTATTTAAAATAATTTGTATTATTTTAATTCATAAATATTATTAATACAATTATTTTAATTTATTCGACTCTATAAAGTTTCGAACTTTATTTATTTTCATTATTCTATTTAGGTTCGACGCTAGTGATTGCTACCCGACTATAGTTTAATAACCCATTAAAATAATTATTTTTAAAGATTTATTATGTGTTCGTATTATTTTTAACTCGAGTCGGTATCGAGTCAGGTGTTATTTACGAGTTGGTATTATTATTTAACTCGAGCTGTGTCGAGTCAAGCATTATTTACAAGTTTGCCACCCAAGGTAATTTTCTTCTTCTTCTTCTTTCCCAGCGCCATCCCCTGTTCCCGACAGCAGCCGCCCTCCACCGCCGGCATCTCCTGGCCGTCAATCGTCGCCGCCCAGCCTTGCCATGCCATTGCGGTGTCGCCCCGGCCAACTCCGGCCGCCTTCCAGCCGCGGCGACGCCTGCATCGCCTGCCTAGCGGCGCGCTCGCATCGCCGATTCCACCGCCGGCGAGCGTCGCCGCCTCAATTGGGTGGTTGCCTAGACACCCTCGACCCCCTATCGACCTTCCCCGGCCAGATTGGAGCCTGTCGCCACCCAGGACGGCCGGATTTCTTCACCCACCACCGTTGCCTCTATTTTTGCTGCCGTCCTCTGTTTTTGGCCATTTACCACCCCAGGCCGGCATCCACACACGTGAGATCGACCCTACACTGATCAACGAAGAGAGTAGGATCATCCTCCGACGTCGGAACGACCATCGCCACCGATTCCCGGCGAAACTTTGCCTGTGCTTGCCCATCTCGCCGAAACAGGGGACTCGTCGGCCAACAGTTGTGTTTAGTTTCTTTCTTGTTGATTTTAAACTTTAATCCTCACGATTATAAAGCTTATTATCAAATTAAAATATGCATGCAAGAAAACTAAGAAGAGGGAGATAGGAAGAATACCTAAGCAAGGAAGAAGACACGCCGGTAAGGAAGAGGAGAAGAAAATGCGAATGAAGGCTAGGGTGGAGGACGTCCTTCATAAAATAAAATGAAATGACGGCTAGGGTATGTGAAAACACCTGTATTTCATTTAACCGGGTAACCAGGTAACTAAGTAAATAATAATAATTAACGGGTGAATTAACCGGGTATTGAATATAACACGTTCGGTCCTTCCCGAATCGCATTTGCGTCCTTTTTTTCGCCACAGTCTTTACAATCTCCCCAACTTGGAAATATTTCGTCCCCGAAATATCATAAAAGGCAACAGAATAATTATGATTAAATTTATTTATTTCTTCGGGATCAGTTCATGCTACTACAAATATAAAACTCCTATGCCACAAACAGGCTTGGGTATTTCCTTGGCATTTCTTGTTCAGTCTCCCATGTAGCTTCCTCTGACCCCTGATTTTTCCACAATACTTTTACCAAAGGAATTTCCTTGTTCCTGAGCGTCTTCATTTCTCTTGCCAGGATGTGGATCGGCTTTTCCTCGTAGGTTAAATTTGATTGTAGCTCTAAGTCTTCAAAATTTGTGATGATATGATCCTCATCCCATACATATTTCTTTAGCCGTGACACATGGAAAACATTGTGTACTCCAGCTAGGCTTGGTGGCAATGCTAATCTATATGCACAATTCCCAACTCGATCCAGGATTGGAAACGGTCCTATGAATCTTGGCTTCAACTTCCCTGATATTTTAAATCTAATCACCCCCATCGTAGGAGATGTCTTTAGGTACACAAACTCCCCAACTTGGAACTCTAGGTCCTTCCTTTGAGTATCAGCATAACTCTTTTGTCGATCCTGAGCTGCCTTAAGTCTTTGCTGAATGAGTTTCACCTTTTCAGTTGCTTCCCTCACCATCTCTAGCCTGACTATAACCGTTTTGGTAGACTCAGCCAGCACGATGGGGATCTACAGGGCCTACCATATAAGGCTTCAAATGGTGCCATCCCTATACTGGCTTGTAAGAGTTATTGTAGGTGAATTCAGCCAAGGCTAAGTGTTTCTCCCAGTCACCTCCCCAGTCAAGAATACAAGCTCTTAACAAATCTTCCAAAGTTTGAATAGTCCTCTCACTTTGACCATCAGTTTGGGGATGATATGTTGTACTCAACTATAAATTTGAGTTCCCATAGCTTTTTGGAAAGCTTCCCAGAAATGTGAGGTGAATAGGGGACCACAGTCGGAGACTATCTCCTTTAAAATCCCATGCAACTTGACAATATTGAAAACATATAATCCTGCCAGGTATTCTTCCGTTCTCATTGATTTCGTGAGGATGAAGTGAGCTACCTTAGTTAGTCAGTCCACAACTACCCATATGGAGTCATGCTTCTTTTGAGTTCTTGGGAGCTTTGAAATAAAATCGCATGTGACACACTCCCATCTCACAATTACAAGGTTTTGTCACCACTCTCTTCCCTTTACAGTCAAGAAAAGCCTGGTGTACAGACAACTAGTCCATTCCCAATAGTACATCATACACTTTTACCCCATATATGATAAAGTTCCACACATAGGGTTTCCCTTGTATATTTAAGGATAGGTTAGTCACTCCTAAAGTTGTAACTTCACCGTCCCCCATTGCAGTAGTGACTCTATAGGCTTAGATGAGGGAGATGGTTGGAGTCCTAACCTCTTGACTATTTGAGATAATATGAATGAATGTGTACACCCGGAATCAAATAAAATAGTCCACCATGACTCCTTGAATTAGAATTTTACCTTGGACAGTGTGTTCATCCGCCTCATCTTTCTTGACTTCAACTGCATAGAGCTTCACCTTCCCTTTGTCTGCCGGTTGTGTAGGTGCCGGGTAGTGAATAAGGTTTGGTGCCTTCCCTTTCTCAGGCTGCTCCTGTTGTTGCTTTGGAGGCTGACGGCACTCCCTCTGTATGTGTCCCGTTCTTCCACAGTTGAAGCACCTATAGGGCTCCTTGCATTTACCTAAATGCATCTTCTTGCAATTTTGACACCGCCTCCACGGGATATCCTCAAACTTCCTTTTAAGGTTCCCCTCTATGTTCCCTCGGTAGTTCTGCTGCTGGTGTCCGGCTGACCTATTTTGGTTACTGACAGGGTTGGCATTCTTGTTCTGAGAAGTAACCTTTCCTTGCTTCTGTGCACGGTCATACTCGAACACCAACTCTTGAGTAGTGGCTGAGTCGATCAACTCAGTTATCGTACTCCTTGGCGCTGTAGCAATCTTACCTCTCAATTCTGGCTTCAATCCCCAAAAGAATTTGTCAGCTCTCGCCTTATCAGTTGCCAGAATCCCAGGTGCAAAGCGCTCCAGCTGTAAGAATTTCTTGGCATATTCCCGGACTGAATTCTCCCTCTGAACCAAATTGGCGAATTCCAATGCTTTCTTTTGGACAACTGGCTCTGGAAAATATTGTCCATTGAAAGCTGCCACAAATTCCGCCCACACGATGGAGGAAATCTCACGTCGATGGAAAGTGGTTTTCTCCATGGATTTCCACTAGTAAGATGCTTCCTCTTGAAGCATGCATGTTGCCAATCTCACTTGATGGCGGCGGGGCACAGATAGAGCTCTTAACTCTTTTTTAGTAATGTCTATCCAGCTCTCTACCTTCATTGGATCAGTCCCTCCAATGAATACCTCAGCTCCATTCTTCTAGAACTTTTCCACAGTGTATCGTTCACTATCATCCACAGCTGGCGGCACCACTTGTCGGACTACCAGTGGCACTGGGTTTGGAAGCTACCCTCACTCACCCGGGTCAGATAACCTTGCCCGCCCTTGGGCACTCCCCTGATCACCATCTGGGACATTACTAGGACCCGCTGCCGAGTTTAAGGCTCCATTCCCTGTTACCACTCCCGGTAACCGCTGAACAATATTCTGAACCATAGAATTTGTATTTTCTGAAGCCTGCGCTATTCCCTGTATGGCCGTCAGGATTTGGGCCAACACATTCTCTGTGTTCAAATTTGACGGCGCAGATCAGCTTGACTGTCTATGGGTGCCTGCCATCTGAAACATCGAACCATCATAGTTCATTAATATGTTCTCTTTCAGTTATGACTAGGTTTATTAGCGAATGAATTTGTTAAATAATAACACAGCACAGTGGGAAAAGATAATTATTGGACTTTTCAACAAGGTACTTGAGTCATAAAATGTGAGCTAGTGGGAAACCGTGCTCTGATGCCACCTATGTCGACCCGCCATGTTTCATGATATTGTGGGCCTTGCCGGCTAGGTGTTACTCAAAATTTAACAAAACCATCCCTATAACAACCAGTCCTAACCGGACCGGGTGTTACTTAAAAGGTTACATAAATAATATGAAAGAAAATAAGTCTAGCATTTCTAACTCAAAAGAACTCATGTTTTAAATGACAATGTATGAAATAATTATCCCACAGTCTTGGACCATTTCCCATACCCACATTTATAACACAAGAAAAGTAGAAAGAGACGTCCACTTATTATCTGTTCACCACCTGAGTTTGTAGAAGAACCACCCTGTTGTCTCTTAGTCTTTAGTTCCAGCTGCTAACCTGCGGAGGCAATTCCGCGTTAGTGATTAAACACTAAGCCATATAATTAAATAAAACAAGTCCATAAACTCCCTATCATTATCGATAATATTGGATGTTGTGACCATTCCAACATATCCATTTATTAGCTGATGGTTCAATCCACCATGTCCATTAGTTGGCTGATGGGTCAGTCCACCATGTCCATCCTATTGGCTGATGGGTCAGTCCATCATGTCCATTACCGGCTGGCGAGTCCAATCTGTCATGTCCGTTATCGGCTGGTGAGTCCACTTCACACCATGTCCGTAATTCACTGGCGAGTCCAATCCGCCCTGTCCAATTTATTGGCTGATGGGTCAGTCCATCATGTCCATTACCGGCTGGAAGGTCCAATCTGCCATATCCATTATCGGCTGGTGAGTCCAATCCACCATGTCCGTAATTGGCTGATGGGTCAGTCCATCATGTCAATTACCGGTTGGCGAGTCCAATCCGCCATGTTTGTTATCGGTTGGTGAGTCCACTCCACCATGTCCGTAATTGGATGGCGAGTCCAATCCGCCATGTCCAATTTATTGGCTGATGGGTGCAGTACATCATGGCCATTACTGGCTGGCGAGTCCAATCTTCCATGTCCGTTATCGACTGGTGAGTCCAATCCACCATGTCAGTAATTGGCTGACGAGTCCAATCCGCCATGTCCAATTTATTGCATTATGGGCTGTCAAGTCCTTTCTGACATGTCCATTATTGGATTATGAAGGGCGTAGCCCATGTTGGAATGAGTCAATTCCTTGACCCTGGTTGCACTCGGTGCATGGTGGTTGAATATGGGCTCAGGCTGACTAGGTTGTCCAGAAGGGAAAATACAACATTTTAAATAATTATACTGACCTGGATATTTCGAACTCGCAGCTGCGACCAATGATCCTAATTTGAACAAGAATATAAAATTATACATAAGTATAATTTTATTCGAGTAGAAATGCATGCAACTAAATGTCTAATATATATATCATTATTAAAATTTTGACAACATATCATGTAACAATTCAAAAATATTAAATATTAAATTCTCAACAAATCTAGTGAGATAATTAATTATTCATGTGATATAATCATTTAAGTCCTACTTTACATTTTAAATTAATTATCTAAATCATAATTAATACCTACCATTTGATAAAATAATTATTACTAATAAACAAGTATTTAATTTTCCTTTGCAGTGATAATTGCTTAGCCCTGATCTTGATGATTTAGTTGACGATTATAATTTTTAATTGCTACTTTATTTAGAGCAATTTAATTTATTAAGTTATTCAATCAAATTATTTAGAATAATTTGTATTATTTTAATTAATAAATATTATAAATACAATTATTTTAATTTATTCGACTCTATAAAGTTTCAAACTTTATTTATTTTCATTATGCTATTTAGGTTCGACGCTAGTGATTGCTACCCGACTATAGTTTAATAACCCATTGAAATAATTATATTTTTAAGATTTATTACATGTTCGTATTATTTTTAACTCGAGTCCGCATCAAGTCAGGTGTTATTTACGAGTTGGTATTATTATTTAACTCGAGTTGTGCCGAGTCAAGCATTATTTACAAGTTTGCCACCCAAGGTAATTTTCTTCTTCTTCTTCTTTCCTGGTGCCATCCCCTGTTCCCGACAACAGCCGGCCTCCAGCCGCCGCCGGCAATCGTCTCTGGCCGCCGTCAATCATCTCCGCCTAGCCTTCCCATGCCATTGCGATGTCGCCGCAGCCTACTCCGGCTGCCTTCCAGCCGCGACGACGCCTGCATCGCCTGCCTAGCAGTGCGCTCGTGTCGCCGATTCCACCACCGGCGAGCGTCACCGCCTCAATTGGGTGGTCGCCTAGACACCCTCGACCCCCTATCGACCTTCCCCGGCCAGATTGGAGCCCGTCGCCACGCAGGACGGCTGGATTTCTTCACCCACCGTCGTCACCTCTGTTTTTCGCCGTCCTCTGTTCTTGGCCATTTACCGCCCCAGGCCAGCATCCACACACGTGAGATCGACCCTACACTGATCAACAAAGAGAGTAGGATCATCCTCCGACGTCGGAATGACCATCGCCACCGATTCCCGGCGAAACTTTGCCTGTGCTTGCCCATCTCGCCGAAAGAGGGGACTCGTCAGCCAACAGTCGTGTTTAGTTTCTTTCTTGTTTATTTTAAACTTTAATCCTCACGATTATAAAGCTTATTATCAAATTAAAATATGCATGCAAGAAAACTAAGAAGAGGGAGATAGGAAGAATACCTAAGTAAGGAAGAAGACACGCCGGTAAGGAAGAGGAGAAGAAAATGCGAATGAAGGCTAGGGTGGAGGATGTCCTTCATAAAATAAAATGAAATGACGGCTAGGGTATGTGAAAACACTCGTATTTCATTTAACCAAGTAATCGGGTAAATACTAAAATATAATAATTAACCAGGTATTGAATATAAACGTTCGGTCCTTCCCGAATCGCATTCGCGTCCTTTTTTTCCCACGGTCTTTACATTTGCTTAGTAGTTCCGATGTACGTTCTAGAGTCTGAGCTTGCCGTAGTTGTGCCAACACGCTTGGAGATTGGACCACAGGTTCGTTAGGACTCTTCTCATGATTTACTGCTATATTCTATCGCAATTTGATTTCCAGATCGTAGGACTTGTTGAGTGGTTGTTTTAAAGGATCCCACTTAACATGGGTCATCTAGACGCATTTTACTTTCGTGATTAATAACCCTCAAGGATGAGATCCCTCGTGTTGATTTCAAACTTAGCTCCACCTCACGTTTCCTTCGGTTTATATGATTTCCTTCCCAACCCTACATATAGTTTTTATTGAGTTTTCAGAGAGCCGAGAGTTGGTGGACTTTACCTTGTGTATACCGTGAGCACGCTCATACACAGGCCACAATGGGCTCTAGATTAGTTAGAGGGTTGTTCCATTCCCAAGGGATCCTGAGATCTCTATGTCTTGAGCTTTATGACACCTGGAGAGGCATGGAGTAGACAGGTACTGTTGTGTACATTGCATGCTCTAGACTTGTGGTATCAGAAGGTACTGAAGGCAACTGTCTGAGAGTACACGACCTTTGTGCACTTGGCCAGATGTTATATGAAGGTTTGGAGAGGGCTTAGGTTATTTGGTTTTTTCCTAAAAGTAGGCCCAGTTATTACCAAAAGAGGGATTTACCGTGAGTGGCATGGTTCCAGTTCAGTCTCAGGACGCTATCAACTTTGCAGGTTGATGACTCCTCTGTAGATGCCCTTGAGTGTTTACATGGAGAATATATATATTATATACACACATATTATTTTCCTTCATCATGGAAATCATATTCTAGTTGTCAGTTTGCACTAGTTATTTTCTGGAGCAGTGGCACTCGTTGTGGATATTTTTCATATTATATATGTAGGTCTTGTATCCCTGCATGTTGGGTTAGCATGGTGGGAGGACAAATAGTGGCTACACACACTTGTGCCCAACGTGCAGTTCTTTTCTTTCATTCTTTGTTTATGTTGATGTATGTTCATATATTTACTTGATGTATCATGATGTGCCTTCCTTTGTCAAGATGCCAAGAGTGTTGTTTCGGTCTGTTTGTTATTCGAGTCATTCAAATTAGTTAATTAAGACATGACTCAGCTCGATCACAATAGTTTTGGTCCGGTTCTTAGGAGAACCAAAATTGGGGTGTTACAGTTGGTATCAAAGTCATGTTTTGGTTGATTGAGATAGATGACTTTTGTTATGAGCCAAGTGTATGGAGTTGTCCTCATTCAAGCCGACAAGTCATTCTTGGTTTCTTGTTGGTTTCCAATGTTGCTCAGTCAAACTTGAGCGATGCATGTTTTAGTGTTAGCAATTATGGAGGAGTTATGAGATAAATATAAGATCATGATTTCGGTAGAAACCAACAGGGTTTTAATAGGCAAGTCATGGTAGGCTTAGAACCCATCTTTCCTTTCTAATGTGCGAGAGATGTGGATGAGTTAGACTGTCCACATGTTCAGTCAGCGAGTCAAATAGTGACCAGGATTACGTGGAGCATTGGCGATCACATTACTGTCTATTCCATCTTTTTTGCATGTCACCACATCAGTCCTCCATCCTTAGGATATGGTGTATATTATGAGACAAAGTTATCAAAGATGACAACTGCAAGGAGTTTGAAGTATGGAGATATTGACAAAGTTAGTTGGCACATGAGCTAGACCACTGATGTCCTTGTGTAGACCCATTAGTCATAGTTTGAGGTCTACCTTGGAGAATTTTGACACTCAGACAAATCCTTAAAGATGAACACTATAGCTATGTTAGCGGAGCCACTAGAATACTTGGAGCACAAATGAGAGTTTGATAAAATATCTTAGATGGACCACTTCTAGGAGATAGCAATGGATGAGAATGAGTACTGAGGAGGGCCTGCTTCCCATTGGCACTACCCCGCCCCCTCTTCCGCTAGTTTATATCCGTCCTGATAGCACCATTGGTTGCTCTTCACCAGACCAAGGCATAACACACTGAGGATGAGCGAGATTACCTTTGACCATAGATTTAGATGTTTGACTAGATTTCACTTGATCTGCTAGTGCTAGATCAGCGGTTGTTCTTTGAGAGCTAGTCAGCACTTACAAGAGGAGTCACCCTAAATTTCAGGAGATTAGTATGAGCTCGGCATTGTTTCACCATTGTACATGTCACCATTATGATCCATAACCCATAGGATGAGACACGTATGTTTGGATGTCTAAGATGAGTTATTAGTAGCCATCTCTAGGAGGCAGACACATTGAGGAAGATATGCCAAAGATAGCAATAGACGTACATGATCAGGATCAGACCCTCAGCAGTTGGATAGTGCTGCTGCCAACTGAGTTGCACAAGCATCATCCGTGATGTACTACAACTGACCAAGCATGCACTAATGCTGTCCATGTATTGCACTACTGCCGACCGAGTAGAGTAGTTAGTGTGGAAGCTATGGCCAAGTAGCTGCCTAAACCCACAGGAGGACAACTACTTGAGGGCTTCTTGAGCCTTGCTTGGCAGCCACATTTTCAGCTTTTGAAGCCAAGTAGTGTGAGAGACTGAGGACATGGTATAGATACAGTAGCAGCAGCAAGGCAGAGGAGAGTTAGGAGAATAGGCTTGTTCTAATGTTATGACATGAGATTGAGTTTTGCAGCTACCTTGTGTACCATTGCCTTAAATTGACATCCTTAATTGAAATGTGCATTGCAAGGTAGCATCATTTGGCAATGTTAGTGATAGTCTTTAGAGGGATGCATATGGGTAGTGTCAACAACCATGATAGTATGACATGCAGATGGGATGACCATCATTGTCAAATTGTTCAATCACCATGATAGTATATATGTGGGCCCCGAGACATGGCACACAAACCAGATGGTTAGCAAATGATTAGACGCAAAATATAACCTCATTCAAAGTTTGGCCCAATCATAGAGAGGTGTTCGACTCGTATTAGAATTTTTGGCATAAATAGTGGGTTTAGTAAGGAAGCGTCCTTAGGGAGAATGAGTTTTCCTTGTGCTTTGTTAGCACGATAAGGTCCTCACCTTGAGTCATAAGATTAAGCCATTGCCCGAGTTTAGGAGGCACCTTTGCAGTACTATTTAGGGCTTGCAATGCAGGTAGTGAGTTGTTGGCCAGTCTAAAGTTGACGACTTCCCCTAGCTTGGACAAGATGCAAACAAGGACTTAAGTCAAACCAGACCACACAGACCAGATATAGTGGTAGCAATGTATGCTCATTTTGACTGATAGCCTTGCTTGAGAGTCTACCACAACGGTACTAGTCATATGAGTCAAGATTAGTACTACAAATTGATAGGGGACAATAGGTCACAAACCACTAAAGAACAGACAAGACACATGTCAAACCTCAACATGAGTCCCTATAGGCTCGAGGGAGATAGTGGTTCTTTGGTTTGAACCCCACCCATTTAGAAGTGCGTAACTAGTACGATATTGAGAAACACATGCCTACTATTAGCTGATTTAACTAGAGCCACTTAGGAGCCGTCTCTTAGACTCATCATTGAGTGACTGTTCCCTAAGCTAGTGACTTCGGCAGAGTTCAATCATGAAGATCTTAGAGACATGTCCATAGACCTGTTGATGTTTTTTCCACCCAATATCTTACGTAGAGATTTCACCACCACTTGCACGGTACTCTTACATTAGTATAGACCAGAGTGACTTACCTACCTAGTAGGATTTCCTTAGCTCAATCCCTTCCCCAATTTACCTGATGTTAAAACCTGCACGTGAAGATGAGATATTTACTAGTTAGAGTCATAAACCAGCATCACGAGACTTCCACGAGGGACTACCGAATTGCCCCTATGGGTCCATCTTGATTTGAGTCTGTAGATTACCAATTGATTCAGGGTTTTTGAGGCCCATTTAGCCATCTTGCCTCGATTCTTACCTACAGAGTCACTTTTAAGACTCAAGTCAATTTTGACTTTGGACAGTCTCGATCCGAGCTATATATATATATATTTATATTGCATATATCGATAGGTGGGCCCCACTAGGTCCAGGAGGTGTCAGACGTTCAGATCGTGCCACATGGCAATATCAAAACCGTTCACATTTGCCCTAGCATCACCCTTTTATTTTTTAGAGATTTTCCCATGATTTTAGATGATTTCCACCCCTAACGCCGCCTTACTTTGGCTCGCCGCCGGCAAGTATCCATCTTGCCCCTAGCCACCGGACCGACACCACCGTGACCGCCTTGTGGCCAGCTATCGTCCCATACAAGTCACCACCACTGGCACTGCCACAGTCGCTGCCAACAACGGCTTTTGTCCATTGGTAATTCCATTGCTGCCGCTGCCGCCATTCGAGCTATTTTCCACACTGACAAGCCACCTCCAACTGAACCAATCACCTAGAGAGCTTCCCCTCACTGAGATCTTCATTTTGAGACCACACATGACCACCGCTATGGCCGCAATCAATGTCGGTGACGTCACCAAACCCAGCAGTCATTCCCCCGCTATGCTGGCTAGCCGGCGGTCGAATATTACCGATCGCCATCACCACCATGTTCCTCATCGCCTGGATTATCAATCTCGACCTATGGGGACCCAGCCTCGCCGCCATTAGCGATTTTCAGCAAAGGGCACCACCGACCAGTTTGCCCGCATTCGCCTGCCCACCAATCCGTGTCCACGTCCATCAGTTTAGACTAGTTTAGCTGACCCAGCCCACAAGCTTATTTAACCCGAACCAAGTTCACTTGGCCCGACTCTGTTCGGTTCAGTTCATTTAACCTGGTTCACCTCATTTTTTCCCCATTTTAGGCCATTTTTGACGATTTTTTTCAATTTAAGATATCCTCTGTTAGTTTAGATATATATATATATATATATATATATATATATATATATATATTAGCATATTTTGACATTATGAGTATTTTTTCTTTATCAATTTATTATTTATTTGTTTATTTATCTATTTATTTATTTATTATTGTTTATTTATTTTTGCTTATATGTTTATCATATATGATGAATGTTTACATGATTATTTATTATTATTAATGATATATTTACTTATGAATATTAGTCTTATTTATGATTACTAAATTTTATATATATATGTATATATTTGTTCGTTGCATGTATGGTATTATTTATTTGTATTTAAATATGTAATCCGTATTGGATAGCTATGATGCTATTATTATTCATGATTAATTAATATTAACTAATTATTTATTTATTTATCGAATAATTATGTATTTATTTTTTTAATTATTTACATATTTACTAATAGAAGTATATATGATATTTACGGGTGCTTAGCCGTGCATTAATGTAGTATAATGATATTATTATTTTATGATTAGAGAATTATTTATTTTTAGGTATTTATTATTTATTATTTGTTGATTAGTCATTTTCTTTAATATGTCTTCATTTTCTTTAGTTGTATGTTTATTAATGATGTCGAGCATACACCACGAGCATGCATCATATAGAGATGTTAGTATTTTACTTAGCAATGAGTTTTCGATCTAGGTTTCAGAGTCCGAGCTCGCCATAGATGTGCTGATGTGCATGGAGCTTGGACCATAGGTCCGTTAGGACTCCTCTCATCTTTATCAGTTTAGTTTATCGTGGATTTGATTTCAAGATTTCTAGATGGTTAAGTGGTTGTTTTATCGGACCCCACTTAACACAAGTCATTTAGATGCATTTTACTTTAGGGATTAATAACCTCGAAGATGAGATCCTTTGAGTTATTTTCGAACTAAGATCCACTGCAAGTTGCTTGTACAAATCCCTTCCCACACCTATATATTATTTTATCGAGTTTTTAGTGAGATGAGAGATGGTGAAACTAACTTGCACGTACCATGAGAGGTACACATGCTAGTCACAGCAGGATCTGGATTAGTGAGAGGGATGTTCTATTCCTGATAGATCCTGACAACTCCACGTTTCGAGTTTCCTCACACCCGAAGAAACGTGGTGGCTTACAGGTACTATTTAGTACAGTGCACATCCAGACATGTGGTTTAAAAGGGTATTGAAGGCGATTGCATGAAGGTACTCAGCCTCATTGCTCAATGCTAGGAGTTATACATAGGATTTAGAGGGATTCAGTATAATGGATTTCTCGAGCGTGGGATAGTATGAAAATGCCAAGGCATAAGACAAGTCAGAATGGGACTCTATTCAAGCAAAGGCTTACAACTCTTGTTTAGTGCCCTTATGAGTGATTATAATACAAAAGAATATATGATTGATTTTATTTAACATGAGAATCATCTTTCATGTGTCAATTTGATTATTTAGTTATTTCTGGACTTGTAACACTTGTTACTAACATTTTTCATATTATATGTGTAGGTTTTATCCTGAGTTAGCTTTGGAGGGAGGACAGATAAATGCTCGACATGCTTTATATCAGTGCAACTATTTTCTTTCATACTTGTATTTATATTTGATTTGTTTTAACGCATATTTAGTAATGTCTTCCATTCTCAAGATGCAAAGTGAGTTATTTCGATCTATATTATTAATTGAGTCTTATAGATTAGCAGCTTTAGACATGACTCGACTCGATCGTAACATTTCTTATTCGGTTCTTAGGTGAACTAAAATCGGGAGGTTACAGTTCCATTCCCAAAGGATCCTGACGTCTCCACGTCCTGAGTTTTCTCACACCTTTAGAGGTGGGGAGTAGACAAGTACTGTTGTGTACATCGTGTGTCTAAACTTGTGGCATTAGAAGGTACTGAAGGTAACTGCGTAAGAATACTCAGCATTTGTACTCTTGGCTAGGTGTTATATGGAGGTTTGGAGAGGTCTTAGGTTATGTGTTTCTTTTCCCGAGAGTGGGACTAGTTATTGCCGAGAGAGGTATTTGCTCAGAGTGGCATAGTACCAGTTTAGCTCAGGATGCTATCAAGTTTGCAGCTTGATGACTCTTCCCTAAATGCCCTTGAGAGTTGACATAGATTATATATATATTGTATTTCTTCCTCGTGGAAATTAGATTCCACTTGCCAGTTTGTACTAGTTATTTTCTGGACAAGTGGCACTTGTTGCTGACATTTTTCCTATTATATATGTAGGTCTTTGTGTGTTGGGTTGACATGGTGGAAGGACACATAGTTGTTACACACATTTTGCTCAGTGCACACTTGTTCTCTTATGTTCTTTTGTTTGTATTGATGCGTGTTCATTTATTTACTTGATGTATCATGATGTGTCTTCCTTTCTCAAGATGCCAAGAGGGTTTGTTTTGGGTTCGTTTATCATTCGAGCCTTGTAGATTAGTTGATTTACACATGACTCGGCTCGATTGTAACAATTCTGATCCACTTCGTAGGTGAACTGGAATTGGGGGTAACAACATGAATAAATTTAATTAAACAATATTACAGACTCGTTCCAAGATTTATAAAACCCTAAATAAAATAACTTAATTATTTTTTTGATTTTATAGTCTCACTAAAATACCAAGTTGACCTTAGTAATGGCCTAAACATAACCCCAAATTGTCGTATGTGCTTGTCATGTTTTTGGTATGACTAGCTATTTTGTGAGTTTGTGATCTTAGTTAAGACTCTAAAAATTGTAAAAGATTTGTATGAGGACAAACTAATTTTCTACTATCAACATGTAAATTTTTAGCCAAAGTAAAATCATTTAGGTGGCTAGCTAGATTGGATTTTGGGAGTGCAAAGGAATGGAGTATGAAACCCTAATTCCCTTGCTCCGGTAACAAATTTTGTTGAACCTAGTGTAAGAGGTGAAATTTTATGAACTTTAACCTAGACCGTAGGATGTGTCCCAGTAGGTTCTCGATAAATTTTCATGGCCTTTGGTTTGGTAGACACTTTGGTAAGAATTCCCTAAGCCACCTAGGTCTAGCCAGCTCCAAAAATATCTTCGCTAATGTCGACTCTTTCCAAGCCTACTCAGGCCTAGTTACATGGCCTTTCGATCTGATTTTTTATTGAGCTAAAGTCCACATGCATTGGCCAACCGTAACGTTTTACCTAGGCCCATTCGGAGTCTCTAAGCCCATGAACGAGATGTAGGAAAATTAGTGTGAAGCCCAAGAATACTGTTACTTGCACCTTAGCCTGACCTTAGTGGGCCTAGTTTACCATATTGACTCATGGGCCATCACTTGGTAATTTTTTACAAAACCCTTAGACTGCCAGGGCCCATTGAACAAATTTTAGCCCATTTGGACAATGTATGACCCATGTAAAAAATTGGTCTGTTATGTTTGTTGACGAAACACTAAGTAGATGACTTTTCACTAAGATTCCTTGCAACACCAAACCATCGTTAAGATTACCAAATGAGGTATAACATTTCACTAAGTAATACAATTAAGTTAAGTAAGTCTTCTGAGTTGTGCATGTGTGGTGGCTTTGCCTCGTTTTGCATGCTGATGCGATCCGATTGTGATTCCAGTTTCATCTGCTTTGCGGAGGTACATGGAGTGAGCTCAACGAGTAAGGAAGTGAATCTTGACTCATTAGGTCCATAAGACTCTTCTCCTTTATCTCAATTTTGCTCTATGAGTGACATTTCATTCAAGTTTTAGACATAGGATGACATCGATGATATTTTATCAAATCCCTTGTGTTTTGGGAGCCAAAGGAATGGAGGATGAAACCCTAATTCCCTTGCTCCGGTTGCAAATATCGTTGAACCTAGTGTAAGAGGTGAAATTTTATGAACTTTAAGCCAGACTTTAGGATGTGTCCTACTAGGTTCTCGATAAATTTTCATGGCCTTTGGTTGGGTAGACAATTTGGTAGGAATTCCCTATGCCACTTAGGTCTAGCCAGCTCAAAAACCTCTTTGCCAACGACTACCCTTTCCGAGCCATCTCAGGCCAAGTTACATGGCCTTTCAATCTGATTTCCAATTGGGCAAATTCCACATGCATTGGCTAACTGTAACCTTTTACCTAGGCCCATTCGGAGTCTCTAAGCTCATGAACGAGACATAGGAAAATTGGTGTGCAGCCCAAGAATACTGTTCCTACCACCTTAGTCTAACATTAGTGAGCCTAGTTTAATGTGCTGGCCCATGGGCCATTACATGGTAATTTTATTACCAAACCTTTAGAGTGTCAGAGCCCATTGAAAAAATTTTAGCCCATTTGGACTCTTTATGACCCCGTCTAAAAAATTGTTCTATTATGTTTGTTGACGAAACACTAAGTAGAAGACTTTTCACTCAACACCAAACCTCGTTAACATTACCAAATGAGGTTTAACATATCACTAAGTAATACAATTAAGTAAAGTAGGTCTTCCGAGTTGTGCATGTGTGGAGGCGTTGCCTCATTTTGCATGCTGATGCAATCCGATTGTAATTCTAGTTTCACCTCTTTGCTAAGGTATATGGATTGAGCTCGTTGAGTAAGGACGTGAAGCATGACTCATTAGGTTCGTAAGACTCTTCTCCTTTATCTCTTCTTTGCTGTATGAGTGACATTTAATTCAAGCTTTAGACTTAGGATGACATCGACGATATTTTATCAAGTCCCTTGGTTTCAGGAGTGCAAAGGAATGGAGGATCTCGGTTGCAAATTCCGTTGAACCTAGCGTAAAGGGTGAAATTTTATGAACTTTAACCCAGACTTTAGGATGTGTCCCAGTAGATTTTCGATAAATTTTCCTGATCTTTGGTTGGGTAGACAATATGGTCGGAATTCCCTAAGCCACTTCCAAAAATCTCTTCACCAATGTCTACCCTTTCCGAGCCGACTCAAGCCTAGTTACATGGCCTGTCAATCTGATTTTCTATTGGGCAAAATTCCACATACGTTGGCAAATTGCACCCTTTTACCTAGGACCATTCGGAGTCTCTATGCCCATGAACGAGACGTAGGAAAATTGGTGTGTAGCCTAAAAATATTGTTCTCAACACCTTAGCCTGACCTTAATGGGCATAGTTTACCATGTTGGCCCAGGGGCCATCACTTGGTAATTTTTTTACCAAACCCTTATATTGTCAAGGCTCATTGAACAAATTTTAGCCCATTTGGAAACTTTATGACCTGTCAAAAAAATTGTTCTACTATGTTTGTGGACGAAACACTAAGTAGAAGACTTTTCACTCAACACCAAACCCTCGTTAAGGTTACCAAATGAGGTTTAACATATCACATAAGTAATACAATTAAGTAAAGTAGGTCTTCTGAGTTGTGCATGTGTAGATGTTTTGCCTCGTTTTGCATGCTGATGCGATCTGATTGTGATTCTTGCTTCATCTCTTTGCTGAGGTATGTAGAGTGAGCTCGTCGAGTAAGGACGTGAAGCTTGACGCCTCATGTCCGTAAGACTCTTCTCCTTTATCTCTACTTTGCTCTATGAGTGACATTTTATTCATGTTTTAGATGTAGGATGACATCTACGATATTTTATCAAATACCTTTGATTTTGGGAGAGCAAAGGAATGGAGGAAGAAACCTAATTCTCATGCTTCGGGTTCATATTTCGTTGAACCTACTGTAGGAGGTGAAAATTTGTGAACTTTAACCCATACCATAGGATGTGTCCGAGTAAGTTCTCGGCAAATTTTCATGGCCTTTGCTTGGGTAGACAATTTGGTAGGAATTCCCTAAGCCACTTAGGTCTAGCCAGCTCAAAAATCTCTTCGACAATGTCTACACTTTCCAAGCCTACTCTGGCCTAGTTACATGGCCTTTCAATCTGATTTTCTATTTGGAAAAATTCCACATGTGTTGGCTAATCGTAACCTTTTACCTAGGCCCATTCGGAGTCCTTAAGCTCATGAACGAGACGTATGAAAATTGGTGTGCAGCCTAAGAATGCTGTTCCTAGCACCTTAACCTAACCTTAGTGAGCCTAGTTCACCATGTTGGCCCATGGTCCGTCACTTGGTAATTTTTTCACCAAACCCATAGAGTGGTAGGGCCCATTGAATAAAATTTTAGCCCATTTGGACACTATATGACCTGTCTAAAAAATTGTTATGTTATGCTTGTGGACGAAACACAAAGTGGAAGACTTTTCACTAAGGGTCCTTGCAACGCCAAACCCTCGTTAAGGTTACCATATGAGGTTTATCATTTCACTATGTAATACAATTTTGTTAAGTGGATCTTTTGAGTTGTGCATGTGTGGAGGCTTTGCCTCGTTTTGCATGCTGATGCGATCCAATTGCGATTCTAGTTTCATCTCTTTGCTGAGGTACGTAGAGTGAGGTCGTCGAGTAAGGACATGAAGCTTGACTCATCAGGTCCGCAAGACTCTTCTCCTTTATCTCTACTTTGCTCTATAAGTGACATTTTATTCAAGTTTTAGATGTAGGATGACATCGACGATATTTTATCAAATCCCATGGATGTTGGGAGCGAAAAGGGATGGAGGATGAAACGCTTATACCCTTGCCCAGGTTGCAAATTTAGTTGAACCTAGTGTAAGAGGTGAAATTTTATGAACTTTAACTCATACCTAGGATGTGTCCCAGTAGGTTTTCAATAAATTTTCATGGCCTTTGGTTGGGTAGACAATTTGGTAGGAATTCCCTATGCCACTTAGGTCTAGCCAACTCCAAAAATCTCTTCACCAATGTCTACCTTTCCAAGCCTACTCAGGCCTCTTACATGGCTATTTGATCTGATTTTTTATTTGGAAAATTCCACATGCGTTGGCTAACCGTAACCTTTTACCCAGGCCGATTTGGACTCTCTAAGCCAATGAACGAGACGTAGGAAAATTAGTGTGCAGCCCAAAAATACTGTTCCTAGCACCCTAGGCTAACCTTTGTGAGCCTAGTTTACCATGTTGGCCCATGGGCTATCACTTGGTAATTTTTTTAGCGAACCCTTAGACTGTCAGGGCCCATTGAACAAATTTTAGCCCATTTGGACAGTATATGACCCATCTAAAAAATTGTTTCTGTTATGTTTGTTGACGAAACATGAAGTAGAAGACTTTTCACTAAGGGTCCTTGCAACACCATACCCTCGTTAAGGTTACCAAATGAGATTTAACATTTTGCTAAGTAATACAACTAAGTTAAGTAAGTCTTCTGAGTTGTGCATGTGTGGAGGCTTTGCCTCGTTTTGCAAGCTGATGTGATCCGATTGTGATAATGGTTTCAAGTCTTTGCTGAGGTATGTGTCTTGAGCTCGTAGAGTAAGGATGTGAACCTTGACTCATACGGTCTGTAAGACTCTTCTCCTTTATCTCTACTTTGGTCTATGAGTGACATTTTGTTCATGTTTTAGATGAAGGACGACATCGACGATATTTTATTAAATCCCTTGTATTTTGGGAGTTCAAAGGAATGGAGAATGAACCCTAATTCCCTTGCCCCGGTGGCAAATTCCGTTGAACCTAGTGTAAGAGGTGAAATTTGATGAACTATAACCCAGACCGTAGGATGTGTCCCAGTAGGTTCTCGACAAATTTTCATGGCCTTTGGTTGGGAGACAATTTGGTAGGAATTCCCTAAGCCACTTAGGTCTAGCCAGCTCCAAGAATCACTTCGACAATGTCTACCCATTCGGAGCCTACTCAGGCCTAGTTACAGGGCCTTTCGATCTGATTTTTTATTTGGCTAAATTCCACATGCGTTGACTGACTGTAACCTTTTACCCAGGCCCATTCGGAGTCTCTAAGCCTATGAACAGACATAGGAAAATTTGTGTGTAGCCCAAGAATATTGTTCCTTGCACCTTTGCCTGACCTTATTAGGGCTAGTTTACCATATTGGCCCATGGGCCATCAATGGGTAATTTTTTTACCAAACCTTTAGAGTGTCAGGGCCCATTGAACAAATTTTAGAACATTTGGACACTGTACGACCCCTCTAAAAAATTATTCTGTTATGTTTGTTGATGAAACACTAAGTAGAAGACTTTTCACTCAACACCAAACCCTCGTTAAGGTTACTAAATGAGGTTTAACATTTTACTAAGTAATACAATTAAGTAAAGTATGTTTGCTGAGTTGTGCATGTGTGGAGGCTTTGCCTCATTTTGCATGCTGATGCGATTTGATTGTGATTCTAGTTTCATCTCTTTGCTCTGGTACATAGAATGAGCTCATTGTGTAAGAACATGCAGCTTGACTCGTCAGGTCCGTAAGACTCTTCTCCATTATCTCTACTTTGCTCTGAGTGACATTTTATTTAAGTTTTAGACGTAGGATGACATCGACCATATTTTATAAAATCCCTTCGATTTTGGGAGTGCAAAGGAATGGAGGATCCTAATTCCCTTGCTCCAGTTGCAAATTTAGTTGAACCTAGTCCAAGAGGTGAAATTTTATGAACATTTACACACACTTTTGGATGTGTCCAAGTAGGTTTGCGATAAATTTTCCTGGCCATTGGTTGGGTAGACAATTTGGTAGGAATTCCCTAAGCCACTTAGGTCTAGCCAGCTCCAAAAATACCTTCACCAATTTCTACCCTTTCCGAGCCTACTCATGCCTAGTTACATGGCCTTTCGATCTGATTTTTTATTGGGCTAAATTCCACATGCGTTGGCTGGCCGTTACCTTTTACCTAGGTCGTTCGAAGTCTCTAAGCCCATGAACGAGACGTAGGAAAATTGGTGTGTAGCCTAAGAATAATGTTCCTAGTACCTTAGCCTGACCTTAGTGGGCCTAGTTTACCATGTTGGCCAATGGGCCATCACTTGGTAATTTTTTTACCAAACCCTTCGAGTGTCAGGGCCCATTTAAAAAATTTGATCCCATTTGGACACTGTATGACCCATCTAAAAAATTGTTATGTTATGTTTATTGACAAAACACTAAGTAGAAGACATTTCACTCAATGCCAAACCCTCGTTAAGGTTACCAAATGAGGTTTAACATTTCACAAAGTAATACAATTAAGCAATGTAAGTCTTCTGAGTTATGCATGCTGATGAGATCCGATTGTGATTTTGGTTTCATATCTTTGCTGAGGTAGTTGGAGTGATCTAGTCGAGTATGGACATGAAGGTTGACTCATCAGGTTCGTAAGACTCTTCTCCTTTATCTCTGCTTTGCTCTTTGAGTGACATTTTATTCGAGTTTTAGATGTAGGATGACATTGACGATATTTTATCAAATCCCTTCGATTTTGGGAGCACAAAGGAATGGAGGATGAAACCCTAATGCCCTTGTTCCGACTGCAAATTTCATTGAACCTCGTGTAAGAGGTGAAATTTTATGAACTTTAACCCAGTCCTTAGGATTTGTCTAAGTAGCTTCTCAATAAATTTTCATGGCCTTTGGATGGGCAGACAATTTGGTAGGAATTCCCTAAGCCACTTAGGTCTAGCCAGCTCCAAAAATCTCTTTGCCAATGTCTACCCTTTCCGAGCCTACTCGGGCCTAGTGACATGGCCTTTCAATCTAATTTTTTATTAGGTTAAATTCCACAAGCATTGGCTAACCGTAACTTTTTACTCAGGCCCTTTGGAATCTCTAAGCCCATGACCGAGACGTAGGAAAATTGGTGTGCAGCCCAAGAATGCTGTTCCTTGAACCTTAGCCTGACCTTAGTAGGCCTAGTTTACCATGTTGGCCGATGGGCCATCACTTGTTTAATTTTTTACCAAACCCTTAGACTCTCAGGGCCCATTGAACAAATTCTAGCCCATTTGGACACTGTATGACCCGTCTAAAAATTGTTCTATTATGTTTGTTGACGAAACACTAAGTAAACGACTTTCTCTAAGGGTCCTTGGAACACCAAACCATCGTCAAGGTTACCAAATGAGGTTTAACATTTCACTACATTATACAATTAAGTTAAGTAAGTCTTCTGAGTTGTGCATGTGTGGAAGCTTTGCCTCGTTTTGCATGCTGATGTGATCAAATTGTGATTATGGTTTCACCTCTTTGCTGAGATACGTGGATTGAGCTCGTCGAGTAAGGACGTGAAGCTTGACTCATCAAGTCCGTAAGACTCTTCTCCTTTATCTCTACTTTTCTCTATGAGTGATATTTTATTTAAGTTTTAGATGTAGGATGACATCGATGATATTTTATCAAATCCCTTGGATTTTGGGAGCACAAAGGAATGGAAGATCAAAGCCTAATTTCCTTGCTCCTTTTGCAAATTTCGTTGAACCTAGTGTAAGAGGTTAAATTTTATGAACTTAAACCCAGATTTTAGGATGTGTCCCAATAGATTCTCGATAAATTTTCATGCCCTTTGGTTGGGTAGACAATTTGGTATGAATTCCCTACGCCACTTAGGTCTAGCCAGCTCAAAAATCTCTTCTCCAATGCCTACCCTTTCTGAGCCTACTCAGGCCTAGTTACATGGCCTTTCAATTTGATTCTTTATTGGGCTAAAGTCCACATGCGTTGGCAAACCATAACCTTTTACCTAGGCCCTTTGGATTCTCTAAGCCCATGAACGAAACGTAGGAAAATTGGTGTGCATCCAAAGAATACTGTTCCTAGCACCTTAGCTTGACCTTAGTGGGCCTAGTTTACCATGTGGGCCCATGGGCCATCACTTGGTAATTTTTTTACTAAACCCTTAGAGTGTCAGGGCCCATTGAACAAATTTTAGCCGATTTGGACACTATATGAGCTATCTAAAAGATTGTTCTGTTATGTTTGTTGACGAAACACTAAGTAGAAGACTTTTCACTATGGGTCCTTGCAACACCAAACCCTCGTTAAGGTTATCAAATGAGGTTTAACATTTTACTAAGTAATTCAATTAAGTTAAGTAAGTCTTCTCAGTTGTGCATGTTTGGAGGCTTTGCCTCATTTTTGCATGCTAATGCGATCCATTTGTGATTGTGGTTTCTTCTCTTTGCTGATGTATGTGGAGTGAGCTCGTCAAGTAAAGATGTGAAGCTTGACTCATCAGGTCTGTAAGACTCTTCTTCTTTATCTCTTCTTTGCTCTATGAGTGACATTTTATTCAAATTTTATACATAGGATGACATCGATGATATTTTATCAAATTTGTCTGATGCTGGGTCATTTAGCCAAGTTTTTTCGTAGTTTAGTAAAACTACAAAGATGAGATCCCTTGTTGGTTTTCAAGCTGATGATGTAGAAAACTTATCATATAAGCCCCAACCTAAGCCTACTAAATATGTATATAAGTTTTACAATTTTAATGAATAATATTGTGTGTGGCACAGAAATATATGAATTACACTATTACTCTTTTACACCCTAAAGTAGTACAATATAAGTAGGGTATTGTGAATGTCGTCCATTTTTTAAAATTGTGGCACTAATCTAATCATTTCAAGTCACCTGAGTACCATGACAGGTGATATATGTTGTATGTGAGGGTGTATGTATGTATGTAAGTATGAAGCCATTGAGTTTCTTCGGCACTTTTATGATGTTCGGTCATGTCTACCTATGCATATTACCTTGTGATAGTATTTTGTAAGTTTTTCTAATTCCCATAGGCGTTAAGATACCCATGTGTCAGTATTGTTTTTATCAATAGTTATTTTTGAACCTGTAGTAAAATTTGTTTGATTATTAACGGATTTCCTATATATATGTAGGTGAGTACACATGTCAGTGACTGTCGTAGGTGGATGGAACAAGAGGCTCATGGTTGGGGGACACCTCTATGTTATGTGTTTTGTATTATGTAGTCTCATATACTGTATGACTGATATATTTATTTACAATATGAAACTTATGTATGGGAACTTGGGATTATATGATGTATGTATTGTACACAGGTGCCACAAGGCCTATGGTGGTATGTTGGCTATGTTATGTATGGTATGTGTGTTTTAATTTTTATTATTAGTATTAACACTAAGCAAGGTATTAACTTTAGTGTAAAGGCTAACAATTATTTGTAGGGTGTGTAAGCCTCAAAGTTTTGGACCATGACAAGGAGCAATTAAAGTATGCGAAACATATTTGGTTGCAGCAATGAGTGCATGACAGAGAAATATAAACTGGAGGAGCTTACGGTTCATATTGCTTAAAGAGTCCACATGAAGACCGAGTCTTAGGTTGTGATGCATTTGCATGCAATGATGCCCTATGTATTTAATTTCTGGTTGCAGATATGTAGAGGAGGTAACCATGACCCAATGTTTACTTTACCTTAAGGACAACATCATGATAAAAATAAGTCACCTAACTCAAAGTTGGAACTAAGTATAAAAACCAATTCATGCATCCGCATTATAAAAACTCAATCTCTTATTTGCATCGAGGGTGCTGCCTTTGTGTAGCTCAAAGAGACTATTGCGTCTATAAATTCACCCTCTTAGTTGTCAGGGAGGTACTACCTCTTCTATGATTTGGAGCACTCATAATATGAGCCTGTAAGAGCCTTCATATCGTAGCATGTTTAGCATGCATTATGTATGTAAGCCCTGTAAGGTTACCGTCTTAAGCCTCCATGAAGGTTAGGATCCGCTTCCGTAAAGTTTATACTCTGGTAGTCTAACAATAAGTTTTCTGAATTATAAATTAAGATTTGATCCGAGTTAGGGCCAAATTGAGGTGTCACATTACTCCTCTGTTTTAGCTCACCAAGTCCTCTAGTGAGTAGATCTTTATAACTTCACTATGGCATACTACTTATACAACTTACAACCAACAAGCTAGGCCTCATTCACAAGGACACTACAAGTGCCATGGAAGCTTGAACTCCTAACACCCTAAGAGCCTCCGACAAGCCTTCCCAGCCAACTTGCTCAAAATACCTTGGAGCTCCACCACCTTGAAGCTACCTCCCTTCATAAGCTCACACCATGACCCAAGTGAGTCCTCTTAGCCAATCACCTCTTTCTCCAAACAAGATATTTATGTTGAACGTTGTTTTGATGTAACAATATTTTAAAACTTTCCAAGTCCAAGAGTTAAAGACCAAGCAACCAATTGAAGAATTGAAGTTTGAAAATTCAGAGGAAGTGATAAAGTGGTGAACACGTCGGCTACACTTCCGTCAAGACTTCTACAACTAAAGACATGAGGTGTAGGTCAACAAAGAAAGGAGTTCAACCTTCGGCTAACCTTCGGTCTATGGTTCGGCAATCTAGGGCTTGGTGAGAAGCCATGCAGTGCTAGACTTTGGTCACCCTTCAGTCCAGAGCAAAAGACGACTTTGACTAGGCAGTCGAAGCAGATTTTGGGAACTTTAGGGCTACCATGGTGCAAGGAATCAGAACTTGGGGAAATGTCAGTCAGGCTTTGATCGTAGGATTGACAACCAAAGTTGACATGACTAGTTTTAAGTGAATTTTCAGCCGGCATTCAGTCAATTTTTCAACAGTTGATCATTATTGAAAAGTTGTCAAAGCTAGCCATTGGAAAAATAAAAGAAGGGAGATTTAAATCCCAATCGCTCCTCTTTTGGGAGATGCTATGGAATCCTATAAATATGACCTTGGGAGGAGTGTTTTGCAACTCCTTAGATGATGTTGAACCCCAAGATTCCATTGGATCAATATAAGAAGCTCAAACTTGTGTTACGATTGACATTTCCTATTAGCTTCTATTCCTAGGTGGGAGGTTTTGCTCAAGTGCATTTGAACTGGTTTATAAACTCCTCAAGTGTGGGAAGTATGTGTGAGCATCTTGCCTAGAGGAGGAGAACGCTTGGAGAGTAGTCTGCCTTGGCTAAAGTTGTGAGCTTGTAGGTGTAGCTTCAAGGTGGTGGTCACTCCAAGGGTGTTTGGACATGCTTGTAAGACTCCTTAGCACTTAGGAGGTGTTTGAGAAGGAAGGTTTGTAGCGTGCAAAGTTCCTTATCATTCAGTGTTAGAGAAGGATCGCTTATTGGAAGCTCCTAAGAAGCTAGGAGTGTAAGCTTCCTTAGCATTTGAGAGGTGCTCGAGAAGAAAGGTTTGTACGTACAAGGTTCCTCGGTACTTAGTACTTGTGATGGAGATCTTACTATTCCTTATAAGTTGTACAAGTAGGTTGTCAAAGTGAAGCTAATAAGACAAATTCACTAAAAGACTTGGTGAGTTAGAAGAGAGGGTACAAGTTTGGAACCTCTTAAAAATCATTGTTTCTTCTCTCTTCTTTTTCTTCTTGTGTGCTTGCTATAAAGTGAATTCACTTGCTAACAATTGTCTATTTTACGTATATTTTAATTCATTATTATGTACTTAATCATGTTTAATTGTTGAGATTTAAGAATTTTATCATGTTTTTAATAATTTTTATTAGTTTTAGTAATTTTAGTTTTCTTTAGAATTATTAGCTTAATTATTATATTAGGATATTAATTTAATTTTAATTCATGTTTAATATTTATAGGAGATTGGGGTGGAAAAGTCGAGAGAAAAATGCGATAAAATAAACAAAAACATTTTATTTGGAGAAAATCCCCCAATGCATCTATTGTGAAGAAAATGCCATTGACGAGTTAAATTTAAGAAAAGTGAAGCTGGAAAGTGGGAAACCGCAATTGGTCAAATTTGGACTGGGCAGACCTGCTTGGAAAACAGTGCATTGGGAGGCGCAATTTCAATTTAAGTGGGGGCCAACGCGCTTTAACTTGCTGTTTCTGAGGCCGTGGCGCTCGTGTTCATAAAAAGTTGGCTAATTTTAAAATTAAGAATCTCACTTTTATAAGGAAAACTTAAATACTTCAGAATATAAAATGGATAATTATACACGAAATTGGGGATCGTTTTCTCTTTTTTTTCTTTTATTTGGAGGCTCTTTTCTTGTTTTTAGATTTTCCAAAGACGAATTAAAAGGAGGAGATTAAAAATTCAAAGGAAGAGCCATTTTAAAAAGGATTTTCTTTTGTTATCTCTTTTTGTGGTTTTATTGTAGTATCTATATAAATTGTTCAAGTACACCTTGTTAAATAGTTTTATTTCTTATTTTATGGAGTAGATTATGTTAGAGAGTAAATAGATCTCAAGCCAATGAGTTGATATTTTATATTAGTTGAAATTTATACTATTATGTTTCCATGAGAGTTATGTTTTATTGTAATTAATATTTTTATTTATTTGGTTAATTATTGCACTATAGTGAGGTTTTGAAAAAAATTATATTAAATAATTAAATAAATGATAAATTGATTTTGCTTTGTCTGTAGGTGATTTATAAAACATAGCCATAAATTGAATACCATTGGTTTCCATAAGAGTCATTGGTTGGATGTTTACGTTGTCCATTTAAATCTTGATTTGAATAGGAGACCGTAACGAATTCATAGAGTTAAATGGATCTTAATCGAAGCTAATGAATAATAGACCTGAGTAGAGATACTTGAAGTTAATTAATTTTAAGATATTTAATTAAACCCAAACATGGATGATTAAATAAGAGAAATGTTAATGTCTCATGAGAAGTAATAATTAAATTTGTTATATATAAATATCTTGTCAATGAATGGTTTAAGTGAAATCAAATCTCAAGTATATTATTTGCATATTGAGAAAATTAACTTTAGAGTAGACTCTTGTTTTATTTTAGATTTAATTTTATATTAGAATTTAGTTAGATAAATATCATAAAAATTTTATTTTCTCTTGATTTAGATAATTTAGTTTAATAATTTTAATTGAGTAATAACTATTTTCTTCTATTTATCATTATATTACTTGATCACAATGGGTACACTTGCCATTATATTAAATTCGTAATAAGGTTTGGATGTATTGCCTACTAATAGGATTTATTTTTCAAATAGAATTTTTAGACTTGTTATTTGAGAGTTGTATAGTTGTTTTGTTTTTGTTAGATTTTCTTTTTATTTCCATTTTACTAATAAACGCTTAAAGAAGATGTGTGATTTTTCTTTTCCAATATGGACTATTTTGTGATTTTTGTGGAGGAGATTCCCAAATCATGAATGTTAATCCCATAACTATCTATCAAATACTTCTATTTATGAACAACCTAGTTTGTTTTCAAATTTTGATACGGGATATTATCCACATGACTTTATGATTCCAAAGTGTTGGGTCATTTGGGCCCCTAAAAGGGATTTTAAACAATCAAATGAAACTCTTAATAGGTATCATAGATCTCTCTTAATCCAAAAACTAGTTTAAGGATTAAGGTTTTCCCATTAGTCTATATACAAATTACTAATATCATCTACGACTGATGTGCGATAAACCCAACAATCTCTCTTATACATCGGACGACCACGAAATTATCATCATCTGACAATCTCCCCTTTATTAGATATAACGCATATATCATCACCTAATAAACTCTCATTAAATCATCAGATGGAACCCACACTGGAAACCTCCACAATCGGCCTAGGCAAATACCAAAACCCACATGACTTTGATAGCGCTGTTGGGAGGTGCCCAAAAGGGAATTTATACAACCGAAGGAAACTCGCAATAGGTGTCACGAACCTTTTTTTAATCCAAAACTAGCTCAAGGAATACAACTTTCTCATTAGTCCATATACAAATCACCAATATCATTTACAACCGATGTGTGATAAACCCAATATAGAGGATAAAACAATGCTAATTGATTATGGAACCAAGGGAATGTGCAATCATCGCATGGATTTTGAGATAGCTTAAGAAATTTTAAGTTTGAAGATGTTTTGGCCAAAGCCATACAATCTATTGTCAAAAAATTCAATTGAGCATTCAAAATCGGGAGGCATGGTTACAAAATCAAGAAGCATCTATCAAGAAGGTTGATGATGAGTTGATTGAACATGTAAAGGGGAAAGAAAAGTTGAATGCACATTTAGAGAAAATGAAGGGCCACAAATTCAAAAGGAGAATGAGCATCAGAGTGAGAGTATAAAAGTGAATATTGAAGGTGATCATTGTGAAGATTTTTCTTCATATGAGATGAATGACATAAAAATAAAATTGTTCAATGGATATCTTTTGTGCTGAATTGTAAGAGTGGTGAGTGGTTTGATAGTAAAGAAATGAAGTGGAAATATGAAGACAGAAATATGAAGGCTGATTTTGACCCAGGACCAAGAGTTGGGTTAGATTCTTTTTATTTGAATATTTGCCCAATGTTCAACTCTCTAAGAATTGTGAGCCTTGTGATTTGAGTGATTATTTCTCCCATGGAATTTTGAGGTTGAAGGTTAAGGTAGATGAGAGAAGGTACAAGCATTATAGGAAGCGAATGAAAGAAATTTGGGTATAATGAGTAGTCAGACTACTAAGGATTATAAATTAAGGACTTTTTGGGAAGCGACCCAAATTTTTAGTGTTTGTTTTACTAATTAGTTTTCAAGTTTTATTTTTATTTTTTCGGTTGATGATGGAATGGAGGAGTAGACCCCCACAACTTTGTGCTTTAAAGGGAAGTATTTCCTTTTTTGTCTTTGCTTATAATTTTAATGTGTATTTTATTTTTAAAGCCCTGAGGACACCGCTTTGTATAAGTTTGGGGATAGATTTAGTTTGTTTTGGATAGTTAGTTTGGTCTATAGTCAGTATAATTTTCATTTTTACTTTATTTTTATTTTTTCTTTTTAGGTATGAATTTGCTTAGTTGAGTAGATATTATTTTTGTTTCTTTGTTAGATTTGGTTTACTCTTTTAATTTTTTACAATTTATCTAGCTAATTAATCTTGTTTAGTGATGCTGATAAGTGGAAGATGTTTTATTTTTTTTAATAATACTAACATGAATTAGGATCTTGACATTATTTTATTGTTGGTTTCCTTTGTGAGTAAATTTCCTATACAACAAAAAAATAGGATCCCTTGCTTTGATTTTGATGAAGCTTAGAGAATGTTATGCCATTATTGATGCATTTTAGAGAGAGTAATTTAGAATTCAAGTAGAGAAATGTTTGATGCGAAATATTAGGTTCTTGTTAAGAGGGAAATGATTTAGATGAGAATTAATCAGTTTGAGCCTTTCAAACAAACCAATGAATATTATCTGTTTAGCCAATTTGAGCCTTACAATTAACTTTCTGATTTGTTTGCCCTTGAATATTGTCTTGTTTGATTTTTATTTTTACTTGCTTATTACTTGTTCTATCCTAGCATCCTAGTGTTAAATTCTTCCGGATTGGAAATGATTAAGCTTATATTAGAAAACTGCATTATGGTGTATAAATGGAGTGCTTTAAAGAAAAAAAACAAATGAGTTCAAATGAGTGGGAAAAAAATTAAAAAGAAAAAGAAACAAGTAAAACTGACTCAAAGACCGGCACTTAAGAAAAAAAGAATTAGCAAAAGCGGAAAATTGAAAAAATATATATTTCTTTGTAGTGAATGTGATGAAAAAAACAAAAGAAAAAAATAGAAGAGTTGGTGGATAAATAATAATATGACCTCTTATTTTTGGTTTGTAAGGATTTTTATGATAGAGTGTGTTTTCTTGTTTATCTTCTTATATCCATTTTTAGCCCTAGCCTAACCCCATTACATTCTATGAAGTCCCATTGATCCTTATTGGGGAGCCTATAACAGTAGATACGAGATCAAAACTTGGACTTATGGAGATCTTAATCAAGATATGTTAATTGATAGTATAAACTGATCTAGGTAGAATTAGAGAAGTATTGGGATCTACCATTAAAAAAATTATAGATATGCTTATAAATAAGATTGATGATGGAATGTATTGGATTTTAAGGATTGTTGATGTTCGATTACAAGATAAGATATTGAGTGCTTTTAAGAACATGAAAGATTTACTAGTTAGATGGTTTGTGTAAAGTAAAGAGTTGGTTTTTTGTTGTTGGTTTTATTGGGTTTAATTTTATTTTGTATTTTTTACTTGACTAGAAAAAAATCTAAATTTGGGGGGGTGATAATTGTCTATTTTACATGTAATACCCCAATTCAACTCGAGGACAATCTGAATCATGATATTATAATTCGACGAGCTATTTGTTGAACTACGACAGACATACTTTATGGAAGTGGGTTTCAACCCATAAGGAGATTTTAGATGAACACCTTATAGGATCTCATAAAATGCATGCTAAATCATACTACATAGGAAAGTTTTTAACTTTAGGGCTCTTGAATGAGCACGATAACCCATAAGAGCCTCCCCTGTAAATAAAGTGGGTGATTTTCATATTCAACGATCACTCCAAACTACACAAAGACAAGACCCCTAATGCAGCTAATAAGTTGAGCTTTAAAAAATGCAGATGAATAATCCAGTTCTTATACTTAATTCAAGCGATCAGATTAGATATATTATTACTTGATGCTAACGAATTATGATAAAGTAAACGTTGGGTCATTGATACCTTTTCCACATACCCTTCAAAGGAATTTAAAACACAAAGACATCATCAAATATTATAACATCAAACCCTAACACTCGGTCCCCATGTGGGCATTTTGTGCAGCACGACTCGTAAGCCCCTCCATTTCTCAACACACACATCTACAACCAAATATGTTTCGTGTACCATAGAATTCTCCTCGTCGTGTTCTTTGACTTTGAGTCTTATACACTTTTTAGATGATTGTTAGCCTTTGCCCCAAAGTTTACATGTTGCACAAGGATATGTACGCAACCATCATATCATAATCCAATCCAAAACCTACAAGGTCTATAATCAAGTTTAGGGCTCATGCCCACAAAATAATACAACAACAAAATACGAATCTAAATATATAATCATAACATCGCAAGGCCCCCTGCCACTACCACTGAGCAGCAGATCCTTGTGCCTAAGTCGGTCAATACCATAGGACCTCACCTATATATATAGAAAACACGTTTCATTACTGGTACGAAATAACAATTGATATTTCAAACAGACAAATGGGTATTCCATTACCCACATGAAATCTTTGAAACTTTAGAGAAGCTTCACATGGTTGTAAGAAAGAATAACTTAATTAAACATGTCGGTTCACATGCACTGCAAAATCATACGCATGCACAAAGCGTACACTCTCGCATCCTCCATATCACACCCGCCTTGGTACTCAAATGGCAAAAGAATAGCTAAGTTATTATCACAATTTTCTAAAATATATTGCGTTATGTAGCACCTTCTTAAATTGTATTACTTTAATGTTTAAAGGAGTGTTAGCCTAATTCTTATTACCCATACAAATCTCTCATGTTCGTAAAACCGTAATCATACTCATATTTATTAGGCATGGGTAGGAACTTGTATAATAAGTTTCTAGAGCTTAGCTTTCAAAAACCATGAAGGAATATAAGCCCAGAAGTTTTAATAAACATACTTAAAACTCGGCTAAATGGTACATATAGGAGGGATCCAATAAAATACCATTAATGTTGTCCTACATTTAAAACATGATTAAACTCAACACACAAGGAGCCAAATAGAGATGAAGGAAAAGAACTCTTACGGACCTGGATGAGTGAAGCTCCACATGCTAGAACAACAAGCTCACTCAGTGTAACTTAACAAGAGATCAAGCTCAAAACTATCGAATTAGATCTACAAAATGGGGCAAGGGATATAATTAGCTTAATTATCTTGCTTAAAGAAGTGTTAAACCTCATTAGGTAGTCATAATTAAGTTTTGCTTGCAAGTGCACTTAGTGGACAAGTCCAACACGTAAGGGTTTATCAGACGGACTTAATCGGATGATTTTTTGAACGGGTCAAACAATGTCTAAATTGGCTCTAATTTTGGCTAAAGGGCCTAGACACTATGGGCTTGGTACAAAAATTATCAAGTGCTGGCCCATGGGCCATTAAGACCGACTAAGGTTGGGTTAAGTTGCTGGAAATAGTGTTCTACGACCTCGCACCAATTTTTCCAAGTCTCGTTATGGGTTTGGAGACTCCAAATGGACCTAAGTAAAATTATATGGTTAGCTAACATCATAGTTTTTCAAGTCCACACTCAAGGATTTGGGCCTGAGTGGATTCAGGGATGGTAGGCATTGGCTAGGTCATTTCTGGAGTTGGCTGGACCTACTGAGATTGGGAAAGTCCTAACACAAAATCTATTGAGCCATGGGTTCATAAATTTTCGGCAGATGTTGTTGGGACACACCCTAAGTTCTAGGTGAAATTTTATAAAATTTCACAGTCAACAAGCTAGGTTTTTGGATTTTACATTCGGAATTAGAGAATTAGGGTTTTACCAAATATTCCTACTTACTCTACAAAGCTAACCTAACTAACCACCTAAATGATTTTTAATTTTTTCCAAAATATACACATTTCAAGTAGTCATATTTTAGTTGGCACATGATTTTTATAGATTTTAAGATGGTCTTTTAACAAGCTCACTGAGGAGCAAGTTAGGTTTTGTTGAACCTCTTAAAGTGGTTATCTTAGCGAAGTATTTTTATACAAGTAGACTAACTTGCAGAGATACAAACGTGCAAAAGATAGACATCAAATGAAACCTACATCGGGGTGTAAGGGAAAAGGATAGCCAAGTCACTATGAACATGAAAGTTGCCACCTTTCACCAAGTTGGAAATCCAAACATGCTCATTTATGCAATATCAGACAAAACCATGTGCATGAAACTTGTAGATCTGGTTTTATTAACACAAAAATACTAAAATCATGAAAAAATGCAACCTACAACATGATATATGCTTTTTCTACTGAAATAGTGCAAACAAATGATCATGCAGCATTCAAAAATGCATATTATTTTTATAAACATGATAAAATGATAATTCCAAGTCCTAAAAAAATACTTAGGCATGCAGATCTACACAAACACAGCACAGGAGAGGCAAAAAATCAAGGTTTTTACCTCAAATGATTCTTAGGGAAGCTCTCTTGTGGCTTCCTACCCCAAAACCTATAACCCTAGGGTGTGGCTAAGCTTGGAGAGGCAAGGGAAGCTCTGGTGAATGTTAGAAGCAAGGAGCACGGGGGAGTCGGAGTAAAGGAGAGTAAAGGGTGAAAAATGATGGAGAAAGGCTGAATTTAAAGAAAAGGGAAATAGTGATGGTGCAAGGGTGGTGGTCTCTGCAAGCCACACTACGAATTTGGTAGAAATCCAAACCATACGCACCAGAGGTGAACCAATCTGCATGTAAGAGCTGGGTCAAACTTATATGCACAAGGGTGCTAGCGTAGCGGCTTTGCTCTAGGGGAAATTTTAAATTTGGGTGCAAGGGCGTTGTGCTAGCGCCTTTGTGCCTAAACTAGAATAACCAAAAAGGGTGGCTCAAGGATGCCCACAGACACCTTAAGGTTTACAACCTAAGGTGGTCGGGCCAACCTTGGGAACTATATTGCAAGTCTTACAGGGGCAAGGATCATACAATTACAAACACATGGCAAGTAAAATAGAATCGCGAGGGACTTGATGCTCATGTCTAACTATACTCGACTCGACTTAACTGAAAAGAAAAGGTCGGGCATGTAGAGTGCAAATTGGTGAAAGCTGAAGGAGGCTAGGGCCGAGAAAACATACATCATACCATACTCGAACCACGACAGAAGAGGTGGACCAAACTATCCTAATCCGGGTAAAGATAGAACTGACACGAAAATCATCGAGCGACTAGTCCGAATTTTAAAAGCTCCCCCATTTCAGAAAATTCTATCCCAAAATTTGCCAACGGGGTACACACGCAACCAAATTCCATGACAAAAAAACACCGTCATACAATAGTACACAACTAAAGAGAACAAAAAAGTGTGCTAATACATCAAATTACAATCCTCCAAAGGGGAGAGACTAGGAAAGAGTCATCATATCTCATCATCATGCTCCCACGTTCCCTCTTTTACTCCCTGCCATAACTAGAGCACTTTCATGAGAGGCACCTCCTTTATATGGAGAGTCTTCATAGATCAATTGAGAATCCATGTATCCTCCTCCTCATAGGATAGGTTGGGTCGGACGTCAAGTTCCTTATAGCCTCCTCCTCATAGGATAGGTTGGGTCGGACGTCAAGTTCCTTATACTACAGCTTGAGCGAACCATCCACCACATACTTCTTCAACTTGGAGACATGAAACACCGGATGTGTAACTGACAAACTTGGTGGAAGTGTAAGCTTAAAGCTACCTTGCCGCTTCGCTAAGCACTTCGAACATGCCAATGTACTATGGACTCAACTTTCCTTGCTTGCCAATTGCATGCCTCCTTTGAACAAAGAGACTTATAGGAAGACGCATACTGGGGCAAAGCTAACATCCCTATATTGCTGGTTTGTATATGCCCTCTGCATAACTTGAGCTATTGATAACCTTTGTCAAATAAACTCAACCATCCTTTGGGAGTCCTAGAGCAACTCTGACCCTACTATCAATGGCTCACTATCCTCTAACCAACATGTTGGTAATATACACGGTCTCATACAAGGCCTCAAATGATGTCATCTCAATACTGGCCTTATGGCTATTATTGTATGCAAATTCCACCAATAGTGGGTGCTCCTCCCAATATCTACCAAAGACCAACATGTATGACCAATTCAAGTCCTCAAGGATCTGGATCGTCCTCTCAAAGTAGCTGTCGGTCTGTGAATGATAGGTTGTAATGAACTACCAAGTTCTCTCTGGAAGGAAGAGGTAAATATGGGGTCCTTATTTGAGATGATCTCTAGGGGAACTTTGTGGAGTCTAACAATCTAGTCCTATATAACTTGACCAAAGTCGATATGGGATGTGTCTTACAAATTAGAACAAATTGCACTAGATTTGTCAATCTATTAACTATAACCTGTACAACATCCATTTGGTATCTGGGTGGGGGTAGATGTGTTACAAAATCACATGTAACACAATCCCACAGCTATTCTAGCAGTGGCAATAGCTGCAACAAACCTCCTAACCGCTGGTGCTCTATCTTGACCTACTGACAAGCAAGACATCGCGACATAGTGTTGAGGAGCTCTTTCTTTAGCCCCGGCCACCATTGAGATTAGCACAAGTCCTGATACATCTACACTGAGCCTAGATGCACTGTGAACCTCCTATAATGGGCCTCATGAAGGATGTTCTCACGTATTCGTCAGCCTAGTGATCACAGCCATAAGGTGTCAGTCTACTACTTACTCTCTCTGGTCCTCGTATTTGATACCCATGGTTGATAGTCTGGCTTCACATAGGACCGGTTTCTTGCTCTCAAGGCATCTACAACCACATTTGCCTTATCCAGATGATAAGCAATGTGAATGTCATAGTCTGCGAGGAACTCTAGCCGTATCCTCTATTTACTGTTCAAGTACTTTTGCGTGAAGACATACTTTAAGCTCTTGTGATCGGTGGTGAGATGGACACTCCATACAAATAGTGTCTCCATATATGCAAAGCAAACACAAGAGCTACAGGCTCCAAATCATGCGGTAGATAGTTCTACTCATGAACATTCAAGTGTTGGGGCGCATATGCAATTTCTCTACCCATCTGCAACAATATCAACCAAGTCCAATACCAAATGCATTGTTGTACACAGTGAAATCATCATGGTTGTCTGGTTTACTCAGCATTGGAGCGGTAGTGAGTCTCTCCTTTAGAGTTTGAAAACTTTGCTCACATGCATCTGTCCACACAATATGTTCCTCCATCCTAATTAGCCATCTGAGAGTGGTTACCAAGGAAGAGAAACATTGGATGAACCTCCTGTAGTGTCTAGCCAAACCCAAAAGCTCTATTTCTCTGTGGCTATGGTAGGTCACTCCCATCTCAAAACTGCCTCAACCTTGGTTGGATCAACTGCTATTCTAGCCGCTAACATGACATGTTCAAGAAACATTATCTCAGACAAGTAAAACTCACACTTGGAAAACTATACACATAGGTGGAGCTCTCATAAAGTCTACAAAGTGATCCTCAAGTGCATCTCATGCTCCTCTCTGAACCTCAAGTAGATCAGGATATCATCCATAAACACTAACATGAACTAATCTAGGTACTGCTGAAACACCCAGTTCATGAAATCCATGAATGTTGTCGGTGTGTTAGTCAGCGTGAAAGGCTTGACTAAGAACTCATAATACCCATACCAAGTCCTAAGGGATGTCTTCGGTACATCCCCATCTTGAATCCTCAATAAATAGTAGCCTGATTGAAGATCAATCTTTGAAAACATTGTAGCTCACCCAAGCTAATCAAACAAGTCATCTATCCGCTGGAGGGGATAATGGGTTTTTTCGTGACTTGGTTGAGCATTCTATTGTCAATGCATAACTGCATGTTGTCATCCTTCTTCCTAACGAAGAGGGCTGGAGCACCGCACCCAAAGGTGAGACACTTAGTCTTATGAAGCCCTACTCCAATAACTCCCGCAATTGTGTTTTGAGCTCCTTGAGCTCAACGAATGCCATCTAATATGATGCTCTAGAGAGAGCCATGGTATTGAGAACCAAATCAATGGAAAACTCCATCTTCTAAGCTAGTGAAAATCCGGTCACCTAATCCAAAAAACATCAACAAACTCACTAACCACTAGAAAATAGGCTAACTCTAGCATTGACTACTCAATTGCAACTACCACAGTTGTGAGAAACTCACATCCCCACTCAATAAATCTCTAGGCTTGCTAATACGAGATCAAATAGGCACCTCTATCTTTGCCTCTGCCCTGAAATGCAATCTTTATATTTCTCTTTAATCAGAGTCAAGCCTTCTTCTTTTTGCTGTTTATCAAGTCATAGTGTTGCATCATCCAATCCATGCCCAATATAGCAAAAAACTCCCTCATCAGCAACATTGTAAGATTAGTCAATAGGATGCACAGCTGGATAACCACAACGACACTCCTCACTCACACTCAAGTGGGGAGAATGGCTTTGGCAGGAGCTAATGCAACCAAATCATAACCTAAGTCCTCTATAGTCACACTAATACTATCGAGGAATGTTTTGGCTATGAAGGTATGCGTGTTACCAAAATCAAATAAATATATGGCAGAAACAAAATTGATAAGTAAAGTACTTGTGATAACGGCGGCATCCTAGACTGCCTCCTTAGATGTCGTAGCATACATCTAGCTATCCCATGTCCTGCACTGGCGCTTGTGCAACCTCAACTACAGGTAGATCAGCTTGCCTCTAACCCTATTGCCTGCCCCTCTAGCACTGCTGGCATTGTCGACCACCCTACTGTGCCCGCAGCTACTAGTCACCTCTCCGTTATTGCCCTTGAGACTAGGCCGGTGGTGCAGGGAAAAGTGCCGCTATGGCGATGCAGGTAGTCCTCTCTGCTACTACTGCTGTTGGGGTCGATACTACTACTGTTGATACTACTGGGACTTCTGCTAGCACTGCTACTACTATGTCTACTTCAGGCACACGGTTGCATGGTGCTTTATCTCACCTCTAGGTGAACCAGGTACTAGTAGCCCTCCCATGAGCTCCCAAATGTTACACTTTGACACTCTAGACATGTTGGGTACTACTGATAGTCTCCACCATGTCGACCCTGGGCCTAGAACAATTGCGTCTACTGAGGGAACCTCTCGATTTGCTATCCCTTGGCAATATATGCCGTCACTCCTCCATTCATCCTCTGCCTTTTCTACTGCAGACCCTGCTAGTCCTGACCTCAGCACCTCGGCCACTGATGACTAGTCTCTCACATTCCGCTAGTCTGATGGTAGGACCCATGTGCGTGCTCAAACTCTATAGCCCTCATAACTACCTCAGCCAAAGTCGAACATGAGCATGTGGCAACTATCGATCTAATGCTAACGCGCAATCCAGACACAAACCGAGGAATCTCAATCATGAAATTGCCCTAAGCAAACCTTTGTAGCATGAGGACTCTCGCCTAGTACTCCGCCACATATACTATCTTGCTGCCGCGAGGACAAGAACATACTAGAACTCATCCCATGATATCTGCTCTAGGGCTCTGATCTTTAGGAATGCGGCATGGGCAGACTCCCACCAGAGCTTCCCATACTTTGCATGGATCTTATGGCCTTGCACACCCAGAGATCCGACACACAACCCATGTGCGTAAGCACTCATGCAACATATCAATCCACTATAGAGCCACATTGCGATCCGTGCTCCTAAGAACAAACGTCCACCATTCTTCAAGAAGTAGTTGCATCCCAACGCTCCCTAGTAAGCTGATGCTCTAGGCCCTAATTGACTAAGCCCTCTCTAACAGCAAACTATCGTGGTCTCACAGTCTCGCCATCTCTGTTGCGGTCAACACCATCTTCAAAGATAAACTTCAGCAGCTTCTATTTTCATCACCCAATGATAGATCTACAACGTTTGTCCTTGGTTAATGAATTGAGAAAATTGGCAACTACAAGTTCTTTCCAAGAAGACAATACAAGCATTGGTGGAAAAAAGAGGCCATGTAAAGAGCTGCACATTTTACTCAATTGTGGTTGAAGTACTTCACAATTGTTACAATTACACTAATTGTATATCAATATAGATATCTATTCCACAAAATGAAAACAAAAAAATATTAAAATGAAATGTTCTCATCCATTTCACATTTGAGTTCTGAGGTCGAGGAAATAAACAAATCAACGAATTCAACGGTCAGCCATGAATGACTAAAAACCCTTATCCTCTAGCCAACAATTTGAAAAATCAGCACCTGCACCTGCAAGCATGTATTTTACTTTAAGAAAGTATGATTGATTCACCGATACAGAACTACAAATGATATAAATTAGCTCCATCAAGCAACACAGGCAAATCACATGACACAAGTTGAAGGGATGAACACTAAACCAGGTACTCGGAATCGTCGCCACTCAGAATTTGTCATCATGCCAAGGTAGATGGCGGTGGGTGGGTGCTGTCAAAGCTTTATCTTTGAAGACGGCAACGACCGTGGCAGACCACGATGGAGGAGGAGAAGACAACGACAGTAGCAGACCACGACGGAGGAGGATTAGGCAACGGCGCCAACAAACCAGGACAGAGGAGGCGATGGTGACGACGTTTGACTAGTTTGGGGGTAACTCTTATAGTAAAATAAGGGCGATATTCAAGAGTAGAATACAAAAGAAAGAAAAAATATTAGTCGTGGATGTGTTTTAACTGTCCAACGACTGACATCCTTTCCACAAATAGCACCATCCGTAGGTGAATATTATATATATATATCACCGACATAACGCAATGGATCATGTGCGTGAACTTTAAGGACCTCCACGAGTGAGAGCAGTTAAAAACTCCGAGACAATGCATTATGTGGCACATTAGCAACCTAATAAATCATGCCTCGCATCAGTGATAGTAAATTAGATTAAAATGGTAGAAACAAATGATGCTTCAAAGAAAAATAAGCAGTTGTTGCACAGTCATGGTTTCCTATTGATACCTCTTCTACGCAACACTTGAAAGAGAATGCCTCATTTTGACATGTAACGAATATCTAAATGCAAGAATGGAAAAAAAACATGCAAAAGAAATAATATTTTCACAAACAAAATTAGGAAGTACAATGAAGCAGCCATTGAAAAGAACAAAATTTGAGAAAGCAGTTTCCAGCACGAGAATTTTTTAAAACCAAAAAAGAAAAAAATCAAACTATCAGATTGCCCAAGCTTTGTTCACATCAGATAAATGTAGCATATTAAAAATCAGATTTGTGGTATTTTCAATTCAGAGAGATAAATATAAAGCGAATGAGCAAGTAACGACATCACTTATATAAGCAAGTTTTTTATCAAGATAGACCACTGCACAAGCATTCATTTGGTCACAAGATTTGTTTGTGTAGAATAACTATGCCCTTAAGAAAAAAAATTTTCAATACATCTTAGCAGACAAATCAAGGTTTTTCATTGATCACATTCAAGCAAACATCAAACGTAACTAATTGATATTAGATACAAAAAATTTAACAATTTTGAAATACGAAGAGACCACTTGCATATTTATGGTAATAGTAAGTTTTTGAAGGAAGTGGGAAGGGTGCAAGGCGAAGAGGTGGGTGGTGGAAAACTGGAAGGGTTTCAGTATGCGAGGGGAGAGATGTATTATTTAGGGGTGTAATAGCTGTGAAGACAAGGTTAATCCCATTAGATAAAGGGATGCGTTGGACTTAAGGTGTAGCTATGTGGGAGAAAAAGATGCAATGGTTACATGCAGAACTTGGATTGGGTGTCACAAACAACACAACCCTTAAGAATCAACGTGGGCATAACACGCCCCTTAGAATCAATGACATGCAAGGGGAAAGGCAAAGTGAACGAAGGAACAACCCCGCGCCCCCCCTCCCCCGCCCCGTAGAAGAGAGCAAATTTGGTAACGAGTCCTTGGAGCCCTATAAGTGGTGGGGGGCTTTTGTCACCTTGTACATCCTATTTTCTTTGCCTTGACGCCACTTAATCATTCCCAATCGCTATCTTCTCCTTCTCTTCTAATACAGTGCCGCTGCTTCCTTCTTCTTCAATGGTCCTCCTCCCACTTCCAATTGTGCCACCTCGCAAGCGCACTCCTCTCCATAACTTCTCCCCTTCCCTCCCTCAAGTGGGTCTGCCAGCTTTGTCTCCGATTTATCAACCAAGAGGACCCCTGCTGCTCCTCCATTGATCCTCATGCACGAGCACTTCTGCCACCTTTCCCCACTGCTGATACACGACAATGAGGAGGACGAAAGCATCCAGGTCTGGTTTCACGTTCATTTCTGGAATTTGGAGATGCTACGGCAACAGGGTGGCATTACCATCAGCAGCAGCACTAGAGGCAGCATTGGTGGCGAACCTCTTCTTGGAATTTAAGGAAGAATAGGGATTATTAATGCATAAACGATTAAACCAACCTTGCCGTCTACTAATCAAGATCAAGCTTGCAAGGGTTCTAAATCAAACTGACGGATTGTATTCTTTGGGATTATTAATTAGGAAAAGAGCTTTATGTTTGTCCTGTAAAACAACCACGTAATTAATTTTACAAAAGGAAACCGATAATAGAGTTAAGCTCCTAGCAAACTGCAGGTACGATGAATCCACATACTTATCAAAACCAACCATTCTCAATCATAATTTAAATACAATATAGTGCATGTCAGTGTGCGCCGTTGTGTGCATCCAACAACTCGATATATAAAAGCATAACTATAACATCAAATGAATGTGCGAAAATAATAATAAAATAACCTATAAAATAATTAAAATTGTCATCTCTATCAATGGTTAAATCAGAAGCATCTCATAAGATTAACAATCAAATAAATCCCAAAAGCATTAATATAATAATAACAATAACAAATAACAATAATAAACAAAATGAACAATAACAAATAAATAAAAATGCAAATAAAAAAATTACAACAAGTAATTAATTTAAAAAATAAACATACAATGTGGCAATGCATTGGAATAAGTAATTAATTTATAAAATAAACATCCAATGTGGCAGTGCATGCAAACTTATTTTGGGAATGAAAATGTACTAAAAATCACCGAAAAACTCAAGAAACCACGTCAAACGTCCAAATCGAGTTGATGCTCGCTGAAGATGTTTATCCTGATCTTGGAGGATTTAATTAGGATTTACATAAAAGATTTTGAAATTAATTGTTTAAGAAAATTTTGATGTTTATCCCATCCGACGGGCCATTGCCAATGTAATGCTTATTTAAACGTACTAAAATCAATGAAAACACAAAAGAAAAACACATCAAACGCACAGATCAGACTAACGGTCAATCACAGATGTCCACAATTCAAATTGGATACCAATATGATCGTCTTGATTTTAGAGGATTTGATCAAATTTTGTCCAATATTTTAAAATTAATTATTTACAAAAGATTTGATATATGATGACGGAAGTCGTCGTTGTAGAGTACATGTACACGTACTATAAATCACCAAAAATGCAAAGAAATACATCGAGCATACGAATTAGACGGTCAAAGATGACTCTTTCGATCTTAGAGAGATTTAAAATTTTAGAAGTAATAAAACAATTGTCATTAAAAGGATTTAACGTATGTTAACGGGCATTTATAATCGTAAAAGAGGTCCTCCTTAATGAAAAGGGCCCTCCGGAATAAACGCCCCCCACCCCCTCACCCTTTTCCCCGACCCATTCGCTTCGCCTCGTACCCTGCCGTTTTCTTGCCTTCGCGCCACTTAACCATTTCCATCCTCAACCCCTCTCTCCAATCGTCGTCTTCTCTATTCCAATTCGCCGCCGCTCCCTCCCTCTTCTTCTTCGATGGTCCTCCTCCGCCTTCCAATGGCGCCGCCTCGCAAGCGCTCGCCCCTCCACAACTTCCACCTCCCCTCCCTCAACTGGGGCTGCCAGCTCCACCTCCGACCCATCAACCTTGACGACCCCCATCGCCCCTCCATTGATCCGCCGCCCTTGCAGGAGAGCCTCCACCATCTCCCCCCACTGCTCATCCACGACGGTGAGGGAGACGAGAGCATCCGGGCTCGGCTCCGCCTTCACCTCCGGCGTATGGTGGCGGCGGGGGCCGGAAAGACCGTAAGCGATGCTGTAGCGGCGCTCGTGCCGGAACCGGAGGCGGCCTCTCCGTGGAATCTAAGGAAGAGGAGGTCTGTCTGCGAATCTCCGGCGACAATCCCGGGGGACGATGGGAGAAATCCCTGCTCTGGCGATTCCCCTCCCCCGAAGGCTGCGGAGACGCGGCCGAGGTCGCTTCGTTTGAGGGGCCTTGCGCCGGAGGAGGTCGTGGAGGTGAAGCCCAAGAAACGAGAGGCGCCCAGGTTGTCGATGGCTCTGACGAGGAAGGAGATTGAAGATGACTTGTTGGCAATGACCGGATCAAAACCGTCCCGGCGGCCGAAGAAGAGGGCGAAAAGCGTCCATAAGAAATTGGGTGTAAGTGCCAGATTAAAAATTTCTTCTTTTGCTCCTGTCTTTTGTTCTTCCCCTTCTCGGTGTTAAGATTCCAAACATTGGTTTTCTTATTTGATTTCAGGAATTCTTCCCGGGATTGTGGTTGTCCGATGTAACGCCTAATTTGTATGAAGTCAATGATCTTCAAGAACAGAACAAGTCATGAATTTCCTCGGCGTCTTGTGACAATTTGTTGGGTGACTTAAAATTGAAAATCTAATTGGATGGGATTTAGCGGTGGAACTAACTGATTTAGCGGTGGAACTTACTTCTTCTCGCATTGAGATTGTGTATGCGAATTTCTTCTGTTTCGATTATGGTTGTGTTTGTGTCCTCCTGACTTAGTTTACTTAACTTTAGATGTATATTGGAAAGAAAGTTTACCATGGAATTTAGGGACCTGAGTAGGAATTATCATGAATAAAATTATTCTCTTTTTTTGTCAATTTAGATTTTGGAGTTTCATTCGTGCTCTTCTTCTGTAGTAAATTTGTAGCTTCGGTAATTTCTGTTTGACGGTCCCATGTAGTTTCACTGTTCGGATTCACTTATATCTTTGAAGTTTACTTGAGCTTTTTGCTACTTTGCTATCTTTTTCTATGCAGCAGCAACTAATCACCTGTTTGCTATTTTTGAACATTTTTTTAGTTTTTTTGTACTGGGATTTGACCGTTTGCAGGCTTTATCATTATTGTATCTGGCTAACTTCTCCGTATCAAGTTCTTGTGGTTTGTTAAATCATGGGTGATCATGTATGTCCGATGATTAGCGGAAAATTCGACTGTTGTTCTGTGCCCACATAATTTTTATGTCTGGTAGTTGTTGCAAATTTTCAGACAAGACATGTCTACATATTTATGACCTCAATCTATTTTTACTGCGATACCAATTTGATTCGGGTCTGTTTCTTTTTCTTTAATTTGAAATGAACTTATCATGTAAAGGTTGTTAAACTTAACTGTATGGCCGCTTGTGTTTTTTCACTACGATGTAATAAACCATGCTGTTTCTTTGATTCTTTGAGATGTTTCTATTGATTAACTGTCCTATGAAGAATTTGAATTTACAGTACCTGTCTTGGGGGGTCTAACTGCAGGTTTTAAGAAGGAAGAGGTAGATGTTGTCCTCTTGTTTTTATTGGTATGTATGTTGGCAAAGTTTTAACAGTGTCTGTCTGCGCTTCTCATCCCAATTAGTGCATATCGTCGCCTACTTGTTGGATGTCGGCCACATTTGTGATTTTGTCTAAGTTAGTCATAATGCACGTTTAATGTTGAAACAGGAGAAGTAAGTTATTGATTGGATTTGGGCCATCATGTTCTGCTTTGTTTTAGTTGCCTACTTTTTAGAGCCTCGTGTAAAAGAAGGAAAGAAGGATTTATCTTGTTATCATCTTTTTACCCTTATGTGTTTTTATTGTTTTCAATATTTATGGACTACTTTCTTTTTACACGTTTCCTGAGTTAAAATTTAATTTTTTTCTGGAAGGTGGACTTCTGATGACAACTTTTGATCTCATTATTTAGAAGTTTCAAAACTACCTACGTTGACATGTGAGAAATTATTTAAAAATGGACTTCCTTTGTAAGACCTCAACTCTTTGACTACAAGAGAAGTGAAGCAAGTAGAGTTTGTGTATTAAAAGGACGGGGGTTGCCTTCACGAGGCTGCCCATTTCCGACATAAGGAAGTTATTACCATAAAGCAGTCTTGGACGTTCCGGCTGCGGTACATAATGTTGTGGGTTGTAGACTTGCATATCACACAAAATTTTACTTAGATGTGTACAGTATTACTTAGCTATATGGGGCTTGAGGAACTGATTTGGGTTGTGCACTTCTTGAATCATGCCTCATATGCTTCTTTACCCGAGCAGATTTTTGGGTTTTCCTTGATGAACGATTCATCGCGTGTCTGAGGGCCGTGCCTTTGTCTTATTGGAGAGGGTTTGGTGAACTGGTGGCGGTAAGTTTAAATTCTGTGATAGACGCCAAACTGGACGAAAAGCGCGTGGTTCGTGTCAAGTGGGGGCACCTTCCCCTTGCCTTTTCTCTTGTTTGCCACTTGGGCACCGATGCATACAAATTACAAAATTTGCGTTTGTTATGCTTATTTGAGAAATGACGGACTTAACTGCGACTTTGTAATTTTGTATGAGTAATTTCATGCCCTAGAGTATAATTTTAAATATTTTATTCATTATCATACCAAATTATGCTGGCATACGGTATAATTTTAAATATCTTGGGTGGCCAGTTATGGATAGTAGACAGCCAAATATGGCCACATGTGCCCCAATAGCTCGATTTGGCCAAAGTAGTTGGACCTGGCTGTTCGTAACCTACTCTAGTAAGGGGCGGCTATGTCAACCTAGTTGCCGGCAACATGTCCAAGCAACCTTGGCCGGATCTGGCTGTTGAATTCACTTGGACGAAGGGAAGATTTTTTTAAAAAAATATATCTTTAATATGGATTATCTTTCTAATCGTACAACCTAAATTCTAAGGGGGTGGGCAAATTTTCCTGCTTTGGGCTAAAAAAACATTTTCTCTATCTATATTGCAAGAATTGAGTGATTGGTTTTTGGAGTCGATTGCCTAAAAAATGGTTTTGTGAATAGAAATATATTTGTTTAAATGAAAATCAAATTTGTATTTGGATTACAAATTCAAATTTGAATTGTTCATTGATTAGGAAATTTTTGTTTTGATTTTAAATTAAGTTCTAAAACAAATTATATTTTTTATGATTGGGTTCTTATATTTGACTCATGGACTACGAGTATTTAAAATGGCTTTAAAGTAGGTTATCAATTTTTTTGTATTTAAATTTGATTATTAAAATGTATTTCAAATTCTAATTGTGAATTGTGATTGTAAATTTAAAATAGATTTTTTAATATCAGAAAAATTATGATTCTTCATTTAAACTAAGTTTTTAAATAAATTTATTTTTTATGGAATATATTTCTTGCATTTGGATCACAAAATATGAATAATATCGAATGTGTAGTGTTTTAAAATATTTTAAAGTGCATTTTTATTTTAATTTTTTTAAAAAAATTGGCTATTAAAATAAATGTATTTCAATTTTTAATTGATTGCAAAATTAAATTTATTTTTTTTAAATGTTAGAAAATTTTGATTCCCTTTTGAAATAGAATTTTATAACACTATCTTGGTCTTTCAAATTTGCATTAGAGAATTACTTTTTTATTTGTTGAACATATTACCTCTTTTTCTCCCCTTGGTTCATGCTTTTGAGATGTTTTAAGGTTGTTCAACAGGTGAAGCAAATCTTTTCAAGAGGCACTATGCAAAGTGTGCAATCAAGTTTATAACTCTCGACTTTCATCCTCTTCATTATGAGAGTTACACGTGTAGTTATATCTGCGCTCTTAGCCTTCTTCGTTACGGTAGTAAAGTTTTAGGATGTGTTGTCACTTTAATAAACTCCGAATCTTCGCCTTTTTTTATTACAAGAGTTATGTTTCAGTGGTTGACTTCTTACAGTTGTATTTTTAAAATTATATTTTAGTTCTAAATGGAAGTCCAATTTTATACTCAATTTAATTGCTTATCAATATTTAAAAATTGATTTATACATTTAAAATTTCATTTAATTTTAAAATTGGATTTTAATTGTTTAAAGTGGTTCCAAAAACTATAATCTTAACTAGTTATTTTTAAATTAGTTTGGATAAATAATTTATACTTTTATTCATGAGTAGAAGAACTAATTAGTACCCTGTCACATAGTTACTTAATATTTAAATATTCGTTTGGTAAATAAATTTTGGGGTTTAATTCTTGATTAAGAATTAATAGTGATGATTCAATTACCTTACAATTCTGCTTTTATATTTTTTATGAAAAATATTTTCTTCAAAAAATTTTCAATTGTTAGAAATTGCAACACGTTTTCCAATTGTTTAAAATTAAAAAGATCTTGGTGGGCTCTATTTGAATATATTCGTCATACCCTTTTATGAAAAGGTAATCTTATATATTGGTGGTTGAATGAACGTGTATATCACTTGTATTTTTGAAAAACAGAGACAATTATTCACTATCTGTCAACCCTCTAAAGGGTATACGCCCCCCTATGAAAGGGTTTGCAGATGGCATGAGCTTTATATATGTATGATATGCAATCTAATGCGACAGTTGTTACAGGGAGCTTGGTCTAACATTTGATACGTCAAATCCCCTCCCCAGTGAAAATAGTCTTTCTTCTTGCTCTTCTCGTAGAAAGTTTTCAATTATTATCATTAGGAATTGAAGGTTGGAAAATATATGAAAGCCTCCGGTAGCGATTGTAGAAAAAGTTCGATGTGAAACAACTAGAATCGATTATTGGAGTCTTTGTAAAACTCTGGCTTTTCACCCTCTTCGGTTTGGTCGCGCGGATCAAGTTACTTCCGGGGCCCTTCTTGACATGTGTTTATATATGGTATGTATGTACGAATTACAATCTTAGTCTTCGAGGCATTCGGCACTGTTCAGGTAGATACTATGCCACCCCATCTCTTTTTTTTTTGAGTCAAGTCTAATTACATTTTGGATTGCTTCTCTAGCAAATCTAAATTGCTTGTTGCGTATTTGAAACCCCTTATGGTTGATCCTAGCACCCCCACACCTGCAACGCAATTCTCAAGGTCAATCGACAACCCTACGGGTACAAACCCAAGGTGCCCGAAAATTGCACCAAGCGCAAAGATGCCCTCACAACACCTTTGTGCCAGAAAATCCTAGAAATTCTGGCACCTTTGTGCCAGGTCAGTGCCTTTGTGCCAAAAATCCTGAAAATTTGAGGATTTAGGGTTTTGATGCTAGCGCCTTTGCACTAGAAGTTGACTTGGTCGTTGCGTGCTGTTCAGTTCAGCAATCACGTGTTCAGATTTTTCGGTTTTCTGTGGTTCGGCTTGGTAGTGGCGAGCACCTATGCCCTGGGCTAGCACCTTTGCGCCATGACTATTTTTCAGCCTATAAATAGATGTTGAATCCCACTCTTTTCGCCCTTTTGATCTTTTGCTCCAGCCTTCCCCTTTTCCCCTCTTGTCTCCACTCTCTTTCGGCCTTCCTAGGCCCTTCCTAACCGTCTCCAAGCCAAGACAAATCCTAGGGGCCATAGGTCTTAGGGTAAGAAACCCCATGAGACATCCCCGTAGCCCTTATGAGGTAAAACTATCACTCTTTTTCCCTCCTATCTGACATTTTCTTGTGATATATGTATTATTGTTGTAATTTTTACATGTAGATACCTATGTTAGGAGCACGTAAGTCTTGGTTTCATCATTTGTGCATGTGCATATAAAAAGATACAATTTTTGCAATCTGTATGTGTAGTATGATGTATTGTTTTGATATATAATTTGTATCTCATGCTGTAGAAGTCCATTTTACATGCTACTTGTTGCATCAGGTTCATCACTTATAGATCTACAAGTTTTGTTCAATATGTATTGCTTAATTAAATGGTTATGAGCTTGTATGGGAACTAAAGTTTGTGAAAAGTGGCTGTTTCCAATAGCCTACCCGCCACTTTCTCCAATTTTTCCACACTATTTTAGGTTATATTTGGATGTAATCTTTTGAATGTTTGTAGGTTAGGATGTTAGGTACTTCATGTTAAATCATCATGCTAAAATGACTTCATTAAGGACTTAAACAAACCCCTAAGTGGTTTGTGTGTATGTTATATTGTTGATGTGCTATGTCATGATTAGAGATTGTGCTCCCTTGTGTGCTGATTAAAAGTGGTTATTAAAATTGATAAAAATTATGGTTGGACTCCCTCAATTTTTACTAGAAATTATAAGTTTTGACATTAATTAAAAATTATTTAGGTAAATAGTTAATCATGTTTTTCAAAGTGTGCAAGATTGTAGGGGAAACCCTAATTCTTTCACTTTGAATATAAAATCTAAAACCATAGACAAATGGTGATGAAATTGTATGAAATTTCTCCCACACCTTAGGTTTTGTCCCTATAATGCCATGTCAAAATTTGGGAGACTTTGGCTTGGTAAACCTTGTGTTAGGAGTTTTCCAAGCCTAATAGGTTAACCCAGCTCCAAAAACTGCATGGCCAATACCTCTTACTTCTGAGTCCATTTAGGCCCAAATCCTTAGAGTTTGGATTGGAAATTTTATTGGGTTCAAGCCCACAATGTTCAGCACTGGTTGGTTCAATTGCTATTTTCAGTCGAATCAACTTTCAGAACAAACCTGCTGAGGCGAAACTGACCGTATGTTATAAGCCATGAGAGTCATGTGTACCCAAGTATATAATGATAACGTCAACAAGGTAACAACGAAATAATTTATCAGAGTATATAAGACTAAACCTAGTTTTTTTTTTAGTGGATCATAGAATTAGATTTATGTCGTTTATCATGTTAGGATGTGTTATTTAGTATTTTGGGTGTGTTAGTAAGCTTAGAGCATGTCATTCGAGTTAAGATTTGATTATCTTATTTTTTACTATATTTTATTTGGAATTTTTCAGAATTTATTATTATTATTGACGTGAGTTGGGAACGAGTCAAGTTTTATTTACAAAACTACCCCCCTACACCTTACCTATGACCGATCCTTCTCTCTTCTCCTATTTCTTCCCAAACCCCCAATGACTTACCCTCCCATCAAGTCACCGCCACCAGCTACCACCTTCCTCCCTCACCACGACCATTGTAACGACCCGCCATTTTTCACGATATTGTGGGCCTAACTGGCTAGGTGTTACTCAAAAGTAAAGTAATTATGTCAAACATTTTTTATAAATAATAACATATATAAAGATCCCACAGTCTTGGACCGTTTCCCAGCAGCCACACTTATTTCTCAATTAAATAAAAAAAGGAGTCCTCATATTTATTTTGCTCCATACTCTGGATGTCAATCACCTAATCTCGTATCTGCACACCTGCGGAGGCAATTCCGCGTTAGTGATTACAACACTAAGTAGTATAATAGATAAAACAAAACAAGTACATTCCACTATTTCCTTATGTTTATTTTAATATGCGGTGGAGCGATTCCGCTATACTCCAAAACAATGCGGAGGAGGTATCCGCTGTGATCCGCACACCCCGGCCGTAGCCTTTTTTGTGGGGAGGCTACCACTACCGTCTCCAGTGCCAGTGCCTCGCACACCCCGGCCGTAGCCTTTTTGTGGGGTAGCTATCACTGCACTCGGGTGATTGCTATGCCCCGTTTGTGGGGAAGCTCTCACTACCAATTCTAGTGCCAGTGCCTCGCACACCCCGGCCGTAGCCTTTTTATGGGGAGGCTATCACTGCACTCCAGTGCCAATGCCTTGCACACCCCGGCCGTAGCCTTTTTGTGGGGCGGCTATCACTGCACTCAGGTGATTGCTATGCCCCGTTTGTGGGGAAGCTCTCACTACCAATTCTAGTGCCAGTGCCTCACACACCCCGGCCGTAGCCTTTTTATGGGGCGGCTATCACTGCACTCCAGTGCCAGTGCCTCACACACCCCGGCCGTAGCCTTTTTATGGGGCGGCTATCACTGCACTCCAGTGCGATGGAGGAATCGCTGTGCCTCACTCACCCCGGCCGTAGCCTTTTTATGGGGTGGCTATCACTACTCCAAAACAATGTCGATGCATTACAAAATTCACGCACATAACACGACCCAGTGTCGGACTGAGTCAATTCATTGACCCCGGTTGCACTCGGTGCATGGTAGTCGAATCTGGGCTCAGGCCGACCTAGGCTACCAACAAGGAAAATACGATGTTCTACCTATTATACGTACCTGATTTGTGATTACGTCTGACTGTGACCCGTGAACCCTAATACAGTAATGGGGAGGTCGCCTGGGACGGAGATGAGGGATGAAATACTCACACAGTAATGGGGAGGTCGCCTGGGACGGAGATGAGGGATGAAATACTCCCTCCTCCTGCATATATATACACTTCAACCATTCCCTCCATTAAATTCTCATACCCCATCATCCATTGGTATTTCCTAGGTTCAACGACCCCTTCATTAAATTCTCACACCCCATCATCCATTGGTATTTCCTAGGTTCAACGACCCCTTCTCCTTTTATAAAGAATAAATGACGGCTAGGGTTTGTGGAAGCACCCTTTCACCATAATTCCTTTAACCGGGTAATTGGGTAATTAACACGGTTCACTTAACCTTTTCACTCAACCTCTTAAATGGTATGGTTCACTTAAATGGTTAAATGGATAATTAATGTGTTCGACTCGACTGATTCAACTAGAATCGTCCGATTAGAAATTACTTTTCAATTTAACCGGGTAATTCATACTTAACCAGCTAATGAAATTTTTTTTCCGGGTCTTTACAATCTCCCCAACTTAGAACTATTTCGTCCCCGAAATATCATAGCATAAATCGGATTTACACGGATTTTATGCTACAAACAGAGCTAGGATATTTTCTGGCCATTTCCTGTTCAGTCTCCCATGTCGCTTCTTCTGATCCCTGATTTCTCCATAATACCTTTACCAAAGGGATCTCCTTGCTACGGAGTGTCTTTGTTTCCCTTGCCAAGATTCGAATCGGTTTTTCCTCGTAGGTTAAATCCGATTGTAGCTCTAAATCTGCAAAATTTGTGATAATGTGATTCTCATCTCGTACATATTTCTTTAGCATTGACACATGAAAGACATTGTGTACACCATCAAGGCTTGGTGGTAATGCTAATCTATATGCACAACTTCCGATTCGATCCAAAATTGGAAATGGTCCTATGAATCTTGGCTTCAACTTCCCTGATGTTCTAAATCTGATCACTCCCTTTTTAGGTGAGGTCTTAAGGTAGACGAACTCCCCAACTTGGAATTCTAAGTCCTTCCTTCGAGTATCAGCATAACTTTTCTGCCGATCCTGAGCTGCCTTAAGCCTTTGCTGGATGAGTTGCACCTTTTCAGCTGCTTCTCTCACCATCTCTGGCCCGACTATAACCATCTCTGTAGACTCCAACCAGCATGATGGAGATCGACAAGGCCTACCGTATAAGGCTTCAAACGGTGCCATTCCTATACTGGCTTGGTAAGAGTTATTATAGGTGAATTCAGCCAAGGCTAAGTGTTTCTCCCAATCTCCTCCCCAGTCGAGGATGCAAGCTCTCAACAAATCCTCCAAGGTTTGATTGGTCCTCTCACTTTGACCATCAGTTTGGGGGTGATATGCTGTACTTAACTTGATTTGGGTCCCCATAGCTTTTTGGAAAACTTCCCAAAAATGTGACGTGAATAGGGGATCTCTGTCAGAGACTATCTCCTTCGGAATTCCATGCAGCCTGACAATGTTATTTATGTACAGTTCTGCTAAGTATTCCGCAGTCCTTGTTGATTTTGTGGGGATAAAATGAGCTGCCTTAGTCAAACGGTCCACAACTACCCATATAGAGTCATGTCTCTTCAAAGTCCTTGGGAGTTTAGTAATAAAATCACATGTGACACGCTCCCATTTCCAGGTAGGTATCTCTAAAGGTTGTAATAATCCACCGGGTAGTTGATGTTGGGCTTTGATCAATTGGCACGTCTGACACTTGGAAACAAAATCCACCACATCCCTCTTCATTCCAACCCACCAGTAGGTTCGTTTCAAGTCCTGGTACATCTTTGTAACACCAGGGTGTATTGAGAACCTTGAACGATGAGCTTCTTCCAGAATATCTCGTTTTAATGCATCATTGTTGGGTACACACAATCTCCCTCTAAATCTGATTACACTGTTGGAATCTGCTACAATGTTGGGAGTTTTGTCCAACATTTCATTCAGCTTCTCATCTTCCATTTGTGTTAGCTTAACTCGGTCCACCAATTCATTGGAGATAACCAGGTTCGCCAGTATTCCTGTCATTCGTTCCACCGGGTTAATAGCTACCACCTCAGCTGACATAGCCCAAAGTCTAGCTAGTTGTTGACCCTTGTCCATCTTGCCCTTCCGACTCAACGCGTCGGCCACAACGTTCGCTTTTCCCGGGTGGTATAAAATTTGGAAATCATAGTCCTTCAAGTATTCTATCCACCGTCTCTGTCGAAGGTTAAGGTCATTCTGGGTGAAGATATACTTCAAACTTTGATGGTCGGTGAAAACTTCGAACTGGGCCCCATACAAGTAGTGCCTCCAAATCTTTAGGGCAAAAACTACTGCTGCCAGTTCCAAGTCATGGGTCGCATAATTTTGCTCGTGAATCTTCAATTGGCGAGATGCGTAAGCCACCACCTTACCATCTTGCATAAGGACGCATCCTAAACCCAACCGAGACGCATCACTGAAGACTACGAATCCTTCATTACCATTTGGCAGGGTCAAGACTGGTGCAGTTGTTAAACTCTTCTTTAGAGACTGGAAACTCTCCTCACACTTACTACTCCATTCAAACCTGACCCCCTTCCTTGTAAGTTTGGTCATCGGCGATGCTACTAAGGAAAAGTCTTTAATGAATTTCCTATAGTAACCCGCCAAACCGAGGAAGCTTCTGATATCAGTGACTGACTTAGGTTGTGGCCAATCAATGACTGCTTTCACTTTTGACGGATCCACTGCAACTCCCGCCTTTGAGACAACATGTCCGAGGAAGTTCACCTCCTTCAGCCAGAAGTCACACTTTGATAATTTGGCGAACAGTTGATTCTCTCTCAAAACTTGAAGAGCAATGGACAAGTGTTTCCCATGGTCCTCCTCATTATTTGAATAGACCAGAATGTCGTCCACAAACACAATAATAAACTTATCCAAGTATTCGTGGAACACCGTGTTCATAAGTGACATAAAGGCCGCTGGTGCATTTGTCAGACCAAAAGGCATAACCAGAAACTCATAATGTCCATAGCGAGTTCGGAAAGCCGTTTTCTGTATGTCAGATTCCTTCACCCGTAGTTGATGATATCCGGACCGCAAGTCTATTTTTGAGAATATTCCGGCTGTTTTCAACTGATCAAATAAATCATCAATCCTCGGTAAGGGGTACCGATTCTTGACTGTCACTTGATTGAGCTGGCGATAGTCAATACACAATCGAAGTGAGCCATCCTTCTTCTTTACAAAAAGAACAGGGGCTCCCCAGGGTGAAGTACTTGGTCGTATGAAGCCTGCCTGCAACAGCTCTTCTAATTGACTCTTTAACTCCTTGAGTTCCGCTGGAGCCATGCGGTATGGTGCTTTAGAAATTGGTGATACTCCCGGTGCTAGGTCAATGACAAACTCCACTGCCCGCTTAGGAGGTAACCCTGGAAGTTCACCTGGAAATACGTCCGGAAATTCTGCTACCACCGGAATCATGGACAACTCTTTGGGTTTGGACTCAGGCTCCTCTAGAGTTGCCGAAAAAACTTTACAACCCTCACCAAACCACTCAGTTGCCTCACTAACCGACACAATACAAGAGGATGGATCATTCCATGACCCTTGGAAAATGACCCCCATCTCACAATTACAAGGTTTAGTCAATACTCTCCTCCCTTTACAGTCGAGAAAAGCCTGGTGTGCAGACAACCAGTCCATTCCCAACAGTACATCAAAGCCTATTATCCCATAGACAATGAAATTCCACACATAGGGTTTCCCTTGTATATCCAAGGATAGGTTAGTCACTCCTAACGTTGTGACCTCCCCTTCTCCCGTTGCGGTGGTGACCCTATAAGTCTTAGGTAATGTAGACGTTTGGAGTCCTAAACTCTTAACTAATCGGGATGATAGGAACAAATGCGTACACCCCGAGTCAAATAAAACATCCACACTAACACTTTGAATCAGAATTTTACCTCGAACTGTGTGGTCCTCGTTCTCAGCGTCCTCGACTTCGACTGCAAAAAGTTTCGCCTTCCCTTTGTCCACTGGTTTTGCAGGTGCTGGGTAGCGATTAGGAGCTGGTGTCTTCTCCTTTTCAGGTTGCTCCTGTTGTTGCTTCAGGGGCTGACGACACTCGTTTTGCAAGTGTCCCGTCCTTCCGCAATTGTAGCACCGACGGGGCTCCCTGCATAACCCTGAATGCATCTTGTTGCAATTTTTACATAGTCGATACGGAATCTCCTGAAACTTCCTTTTGCGGTTCCCATCGACATTCCGTTGATAGTTCTGCTGCTGGTGTTCTTCAGACCTATTTTTGCTACTACCCTGGTTGGCATTCTTATGTTGCATAGTAGCCTTCCCCTGTTTCTGTGCACGGACATAGTCGTACACCAACTCATGAGTAGTGGCTGCTTCAATCACTTCGGTTATAGTGCCTCTTGGCGCCGTAGCTACCCTACTCCTCAATTCTGGCTTTAACCCCCAGAAAAATTTGTCTGCTCTGGCCCGGGCAGTTGCCAGACTCCCAGATGCAAATCTCTCCAATTGCAAGAAATTTTTGGCATACTCTCGGACTGAATCATCCTTCTGAGTTAGAGTGGCAAATTCCAGTGCTTTCTTCTGGACAACAGACTCAGGAAAATATTGTCCATTGAAAGCTGTTACAAATTCCGCCCAAGGAATGGACGAAATCTCCCGTTGATGGAACACAGTCTTCTCCATGGACTTCCACCAATAGGATGCTTCCTCCTGAAGCATGCATGTCGCCAACCTCACTTGATGGCGATGAGGCACAGAGAGAGCTCTAAATGCTTTTTCAGTAATGTCCAACCAGCTCTCCGCCTTCATTGGATCAGTCCCTCCAATGAATACCTCAGCTCCGTTCTTCCGGAATTTCTCTACAGTGTATCGATCACTGTCATCCCCATCTGGCAGTACCACTTGTCGGACTACCGGTGGCACCGGGTTTGGAAGTTCTCCTCGCTCGCCCGGGTCAGCTATTCCTACCCGCTCTTGGGCGCTCCCCTGATCCCCATTTGGGACGTTACTAGGACCCGCAGCCGAATTTGGAGCTCCATTCCCCATTACCAATCCCGGTAACCTCTGCACCATGTTCTGAACCACAGAACTGGTATTTTCTGAAGCCTGCGCTAGTCCCTGTATGGCCGTCAAAATTTGGCCTAACACACTCTCAAGGTTTGTGTCCGACTGCGCAGCTTGGCTCGACTTCCTTCGGGTGCCTGCCATCTAAAATTTATTCCGTTATGGTTCATTAATTTTTTTTTCAATGATTACTTAGGTTTATTAGGGAGTCCACTAATTCCCTAATGACATACCCTATTGGAGAAAAATAAAATATTAGACTCTTCAACAAGGTACTTGAGTCATAAGATGTGAGCTTTTGGGAAACCTTGCTCTGATACCACCTGTAACGACCCGCCATTTTTCACAATATTGTGGGCCTAACTGGCTAGGTGTTACTCAAAAGTAAAGTAATTATGTCAAACATTTTTTATAAATAATAACATATATAAAGATCCCACAGTCTTGGACCGTTTCCCAGCAGCCACACTTATTTCTCAATTAAATAAAAAAAGGAGTCCTCATATTTATTTTGCTCCATACTCTGGATGTCAATCACCTAATCTCGTATCTGCACACCTGCGGAGGCAATTCCGCGTTAGTGATTACAACACTAAGTAGTATAATAGATAAAACAAAACAAGTACATTCCACTATTTCCTTATGTTTATTTTAATATGCGGTGGAGCGATTCCGCTATACTCCAAAACAATGCGGAGGAGGTATCCGCTGTGATCCGCACACCCCGGCCGTAGCCTTTTTTGTGGGGAGGCTACCACTACCGTCTCCAGTGCCAGTGCCTCGCACACCCCGGCCGTAGCCTTTTTGTGGGGTAGCTATCACTGCACTCGGGTGATTGCTATGCCCCGTTTGTGGGGAAGCTCTCACTACCAATTCTAGTGCCAGTGCCTCGCACACCCCGGCCGTAGCCTTTTTATGGGGAGGCTATCACTGCACTCCAGTGCCAATGCCTTGCACACCCCGGCTGTAGCCTTTTTGTGGGGCGGCTATCACTGCACTCAGGTGATTGCTATGCCCCGTTTGTGGGGAAGCTCTCACTACCAATTCTAGTGCCAGTGCCTCACACACCCCGGCCGTAGCCTTTTTATGGGGCGGCTATCACTGCACTCCAGTGCCAGTGCCTCACACACCCCGGCCATAGCCTTTTTATGGGGCGGCTATCACTGCACTCCAGTGCGATGGAGGAATCGCTGTGCCTCACTCACCCCGGCCGTAGCCTTTTTATGGGGTGGCTATCACTACTCCAAAACAATGTCGATGCATTACAAAATTCATGCACATAACACGACCCAGTGTCGGACTGAGTCAATTCATTGACCCCGGTTGCACTCGGTGCATGGTAGTCGAATCTGGGCTCAGGCCGACCTAGGCTACCAACAAGGAAAATACGATGTTCTACCTATTATACGTACCTGATTTGTGATTACGTCTGACTGTGACCCGTGAACCCTAATACAGTAATGGGGAGGTCGCCTGGGACGGAGATGAGGGATGAAATACTCACACAGTAATGGGGAGGTTGCCTGGGACGGAGATGAGGGATGAAATACTCCCTCCTCCTGCATATATATACACTTCAACCATTCCCTCCATTAAATTCTCATACCCCATCATCCATTGGTATTTCCTAGGTTCAACGACCCCTTCATTAAATTCTCACACCCCATCATCCATTGGTATTTCCTAGGTTCAACGACCCCTTCTCCTTTTATAAAGAATAAATGACGGCTAGGGTTTGTGGAAGCACCCTTTCACCATAATTCCTTTAACCGGGTAATTGGGTAATTAACACGGTTCACTTAACCTTTTCACTCAACCTCTTAAATGGTATGGTTCACTTAAATGGTTAAATGGATAATTAATGTGTTCGACTCGACTGATTCAACTAGAATCGTCCGATTAGAAATTACTTTTCAATTTAACCGGGTAATTCATACTTAACCAGCTAATGAAAATTTTTTTTTCCGGGTCTTTACAACCATTCCCTTTCCCTCACCTTTACGGCTCTATTCCTTCTCCAAGTGCCGCCCCTGCCCTTGTGTTGGCTGTCACAATCCTCCGGCCACCGACGACCACCGCTGTGGCCAATCTCACCGTCACCCACCGACCACCTTCTTTGACTGATCGCCATCCACCTCCACTAGATAGCACCCTCCTAGCCACTTGAGTTGTGCCAGTTGCACCCTACTTGACTCGGGTCCTTCAGCCGGCAATAGCGCCACCGGCTGGTGCTCTACGCCTCTGGCCTCCCCTCGTCGTCACCACTTGGAGCCATTGACCCTTGCCCTTGGCCAAGCCCAACTCTTCTCCATTTCCTCCTAGCCAACTCATTCCAGCCGAGCCGGTGTTGTTTTGAGTTGCCATTGCCGTTGTGAGCTGTGCCGCCAGCCATGATCCCCACAGGGTCATCTCCTTCCTGCCATCTGCTCCCCACCAGGCCATCCTCCTCCTTCCTTCTCACCGTCACAGCCAACTCCTCCATATCCTAGCAGAGTCTGATTATTTTCACCGGCGGCTAGATGTCATCGCCGCCTACTTGCCACCTCCCGGAACAACTCCGGTCAAATCTTCTCATGCTCTAGTTGCGCTCCCTAGTCCAGCTTGGACAAGTTCTCCCTTAGTCGAATGGTGGCCATGCCGACGACTGTCGCCGTTGTTGGTTTTGGCAACTACGTATATGTCCCTAGTAATTTAGTTTGATGTCAATTCATAATTAATGATAATGGAATGTGATTTAAGATAAAGATCAATACTTTAGTAGATATTAGAATGGAATTATAGATGCAAATTGAATTGAATAAGTTTAACAAGTTGTTGATGGTAAATAGTTGATAATGTCGTAAATGGAGGGTAATTCGAAACCCTAGATGCTTGTGATTAGGATAAATGTTAATTGATTCATGGTGATATTATAGATGACGGAATCGAATAAATGTATGAATAGTACCTCTCATGATTAAGAAGAATGTGATGTGGATGATTGTTGAGGAGTATTGATTGGTTGATTTGAATGTAGACTAATGTCAATACCTGAAATTAATTAAGGCTGTGAAATTGTCGTAAATGGATATAAGTAGAATGTCAACTGAGTTATCATAGGGTGATCAGGATGTCGTGAACAACTAAGTTAAATACTTGTTGAGAAATGGTAGTGTTGTAATTAGAATAATGTTGGATGCCTAGTTGGACTTTTGATGTGATGTGTATTGCATATTTCATATGATTGAATGATGAGTAGATGCACTTAGTTGTAGTATACATGCATCGTACTAGGGTAACATTTAGATTTGACGTGTAGGTTTGGAATAGGAGCTCACTGGCTAGGTGTGGCCTTGCTAGGAGCTTCTACCTTGTCCGTTTAGGACTTGTCGCTATACTCTATTGTAGTTTGCTTTATTGTTGCAATATATATTAAGTTGTATTTTATTGGAACCCACATAACACAGATCATTTAGACAACTGTTTTCTATATTAATAACCCACCTTGAGGATGAGATCCCTTGAGGCTATTTTCAAAAATAAAATCCACCTCAAGCTACCTTCGGGCCTATGATAATAAATCCTTTCCCAGACATATATATAATTTTATCGAGTTTTCACTGAGAAGATAGATAGTGAAACTGGCTCACACATACCTTAAGATGGTTATAGCTCATTCCTAAGGGATCTTAACAACTCTACGTTTTGAGTTTCCTCATACTCGGAGAAATGTAGAGGTTTACGGGAACTATTTAGTATAACATATGTCTGGACATGTGGTTCAAAGGGTACTGAAGACGACTGTGTGAGAATACGTGGCATTTGTACTCAGGGCCAGGGATATATAGAGGAAAGGAGAGGGCTTATGATATATTAGCAGTCCTAAGGGGAAGAAAAGAAACTTGAGAAATGTGAGATCCCTCAACTTAGTCCCAAATCTAATACCTACTGGGAGAAGATCCTGTTTATAAGTGGGAATGGACTAGAGATCTTTAACTTTCGGGGTACCCATTTTAAAGAAATGACTTGGCCCATTACGTTGCACTTTGGGCTGGGTCGTTACAAATGGTATCAGAGCCGACCTCGTTCCGTGTTAGATGGTGGGCTGGATTAGAAACGTTGGCTAGGCTTCTGGTCACGGGCCAGACAGGTCGTGGGCTGGGGCTAGAAACGGGCCAAGTATAGGCATTTCGGGGACGAAATTCCCCAAGGTGGGTGGATTGTGAGATCCCTCAACTTAGTCCCACATTTAATACCTACTGGGAGAAGATCCTGTTTATAAGTGGGAATGGATTAGAGATCTTTAACTTTTGGGGTACCCATTTTAAAGAAATGACTTAGCCCATTACGTTGCACTTTGGGCTGGGTCGTTACAAATAGTATCAGAGCCGACCTGGTTCCGTGTTAGATGGTGGGATGGACTAGGGACGTTGGCTAGGTTGCCGGTCACGGGCCAAAAAGGTCGTGGGCTGGGTTTAGCAACGGGCCAAGACTAGAAACGTTGGCTAGGCTGCCGGTCATGCTCTAGAAAGGACGTGGGCTGGGGCTAGCAACGGGCCAAGAATAGGCATTTCGGGGACGAAATTCCCTAAGGTGGGTGGATTGTGAGATCCCTCAACTTAGTCCCACATTTAATACCTACTGGGAGAAGATCCTGTTTATAAGTGGGAATGGATTAGAGATCTTTAACTTTTGGGGTACCCATTTTAAAGAAATGACTTAGCCCATTACGTTGCACTTTGGGCTGGGTCGATACAAATAGTATCAGAGCCGACCTGGTTCCGTGTTAGATGGTGGGATGGACTAGGGACGTTGGCTAGGTTGCCGGTCACGGGCCAAAAAAGGTCGTGGGCTGGGTTTAGCAACGGGCCAAGACTAGAAACGTTGGCTAGGCTGCCGGTCATGCTCTAGAAAGGACGTGGGCTGGGGCTAGCAACGGGCCAAGAATAGGCATTTCGGGGACTAAATTTCCTAAGGTGGGTGGATTGTGAGATCCCTCAACTTAGTCCCACATCTAATACCTACTGGGAGAAGATCCTATTTATAAGTGAGAATGGACTATAGATCTTTAACTTCCGGGGTACCCAATTTAAAGAAATGACTTAGCCCATTACGTTGCACTTTGGGCTGGGTCGTTACAAGAAAATACTGAGAGAGGCATTAGTAGACCAGTCAGTGCAGGATGCTATTGGGTCTATAGCCTAATGGCTTCCTAGTAGATGCCCTTCAATGAGTTTAGTAGAAGTTATATATAATGTTTCTTTAAAATGAGATCTAACTTTTATTTGTTATCTTGCTATAGTTATTTTTGGACAGTAACACTCGTTACTGATGACTTTTTTATTATATATATAGGTAAGGAGCAGGAGTTTGATATGATAATCTGGATGGTGAACAGTGACTACTACGTGCACACACAAGCCTGGAATGATATGCTTGGATTGTTGTGTTTTCATTATGATGTCTCTATTTATAATATGATGTAACATGATGGAATGACAGTTATGTTTGTGAAATTGAAAAATTACTATGATAGATATGATAAATGGGAGGGTCTAGACCCCACTTTACCATGTTGGCCCTTGCGCCAACACTTGGTAATTTTTGTGTTTAACCCTTATATTGTTAGGGCTTGCTGGTCAAAATTTGAGCCCATTTAGACACCATTTGGCATGTCTAAAAAATTATTTGGTTATGTTCATTCGATGAAACCCTAGGTATGAGATTTTTCACTAAGGCTACATGTAAACCCAAACCTTAATTATGGTACCCAATGAGGTTTAACTGCAACACCCCAAATCCGGCTCACTTGCCAACCAAACCGAAAAGTTATAGGCCACCTGATTAAGTCAGCTAACCCAATCTTAACCCGAATGGATCTACTCTCGACATCTTAAGATTGAAGATAATTATCATTATGCATGCATGAGATCTAAAGAACCCTAACATGATACTATGTGAATAATATGACAAACAATTCACATTAAAAAACAATGAATAGAAAATCGATAAAAATTTTAAAATAAAATGGACAAAGTGTCCCCTAAAAGTGCAATAAGGAGCCAACCTATTAAATAACAAAAAAGACAGAGTGTCTCCTAAAAGTGCAATAAATGTCCAACCAAACAAGACAAAATCTTCATTTCCAACACACCATAGTTCATAGTAACAAAATCACAAAACATGAATTAGGTCTTGACCCATCTGTTCATTTCATTTGTCATTTCTTTTATAGTCATATCATTCTCAATTGCCATATCAATCTCAAACATTATCATTGCCACTTTATCATAAAATATCATATGATAAGCTAGTGCATCATAATTAAAACACCAAAATTCAAACATATCGCGTCAGGTATGTGTGTGCACATAGTTGTTGCTACTCCTTCGCCGAGGCTGACATATCAAACTTCTATTCCTTACCTATATATAATAAAAACTATCATTAACGAGTGTTACTGGTCCAAAAATAACTATAGCAAGCTGATAAATGAGAGCTGACTCTCATTTTGAAGAATACAATTTTATAACTTCTGCTGAACTCTCAAAAGAGCTTCTGCTGGGGTGTCATCAGGTCGCGGATTGAATAGCTTCTTCAATTGACTGGTCTGTTGATACCTCTCTCGACATTTTCTCATGTTTTTTTTCTGCCTTTGGGATTACAAGTATATCATAAGCCCTTTCCTTTCATCCATATATCTCTTTACTCTGGGTATGATGACTGAGTACTCTTACGCAATCGCCTTCAGTACCCTTTGAACCACATGTTCATACATGCACTATAGTAAACAATACCTGTAAACCTCCAGGTTTCTCTGGGGGTAAGGAAACTCAAAATATGGAGTTGTCAGGATCCCTAGAAAATGAAAAAACCCTCTCACCAATCTAGATCCCACTATGCCTGGCACGTGCACCCGCTCATGGTACGTGATTGTAACGACCCAGCCCAAAGTGCAACGTAATGGGCTAAGTCATTTCTTTAAAATGGGTACCCCGAAAGTTAAAGATATATAGTCCATTCCCACTTATAAATAGGATCTTCTCCCAGTAGATATTAGATGTGGGACTAAGTTGAGGGATCTCACAATCCACCCACCTTAGGGAATTTCATCCTCAAAATGCCTATTATTTGGCCCGTTGCTAGCCCTAGCCCACGACCTTTTTGGCCCGTGACAGGTAGCCTAGCCAACATTTCTAGTCTTGGCCCGTTGTTAGCCCCAACCCACAACCTTTTCTGGCCCGTGACCGGCAGCCTAGCGAACGTCCCTAGTCCATCCCACCATCTAACATAGAATCAGGTCGGCTCTGATACCATTTGTGACGACCCAGCCCAAAGTGCAACGTAATGGGCTAAGTCATTTCTTTAAAATGGGTACCCCGGAAGTTAAAGATCTATAGTCCATTCCCACTTATAAACAGGATCTTCTCCCAGTAGGTATTAGATGTGGGACTAAGTTGAGGGATCTCACAATCCACCCACCTTAGGAAATTTCGTCCCCGAAATGCCTATTCTTGGCCCATTGCTAGCCCCAGCCCACGTCCTTTCTGGCCCGTGACCGGCACAGCCTAGCCAACGTCCCTAGTCCATCCCATCATCTAACACGGAACCAGGTCGGCTCTGATACCATTTGTAACGACCCAGCCCAAAGTGCAACGTAATGGGCTAAGTCATTTCTTTAAAATGGGTACCCCGGAAGTTAAAGATCTCTAGTCCATTCCCACTTATAAACAGGATCTTCTCCCAGTAGGTATTAGATGTGGGACTAAGTTGAGGGATCTCACAATCCACCCACCTTAGGAAATTTCGTCCCCGAAATGCCTATTCTTGGCCCGTTGCTAGCCCCAGCCCACGTCCTTTCTGGCCCGTGACCGGCAACCTAGCCAACGTTTCTAGTCTTGGCCCGTTGCTATCCCCAGCCCACGACCGTTTTTGGCCCATGACCGGCAGCCTAGCCAACGTCCCTAGTCCATCCCACCATCTAACACGGAACCAGGTCGGCTCTGATACCATTTGTAACGACCCAGCCCAAAGTGCAACGTAATGGGCTAAGTCATTTCTTTAAAATGGGTACCCCGAAAGTTCAAGATCTATAGTCCATTCCCACTTATAAACAGGATCTTCTCCCAGTAGGTATTAGATGTGGGACTAAGTTGAGGGATCTCACAATCCACCCACCTTAGGGAATTTCATCCCCGAAATGCCTATATCTTGGCCTGTTACTAGCCCCAGCCCACGACCTTTTTGCTCGTGACCGGTAGCCTAGCCAACGTTTCTAGTCTTGGCCCGTTGCTAGCCCCAACCCACGACCTTTCTGGCCCGCGACCGGTAGCCTAGCGAACGTCCCTAGTCCATCCCACCATCTAACACAGAACCAGGTCGGCTCTGATACCATTTGTGACGACCCAGCCTAAAGTGCAACGTAATGGGCCAAGTCATTTCTTTAAAATGGGTACCCCAGAAGTTAAAGATCTCTAGTCCATTCCCACTTATAAACATGATCTTCTCCCAGTAGGTATTAGATGTGGGACTAAGTTGAGGGATCTCATAATCCACCTACCTTCGGAAATTTCGTCCCTGAAATGCCTATTCTTGGCCCGTTGCTAGCCCCAATCCACTTTCTTTCTGGCCCGTGACCGGCAGCCTAGCCAACGTTTCTAGTCTTGGCCCGTTGCTAATCCCAGCCCACAACCTTTTTTGGCCCATGACTGGCAGCCTAGCTAATGTCCCTAGTCCATCCCACCATCTAACATGGAACCAGGTTGGCTCTGATACCATTTGTAACGACCCAGCCCAAAGTGCAACGTAATGGGCTAAGTCATTTCTTTAAAATTGGTACCCCGGAAGTTAAAGATCTATAGTGCATTCTCACTTATAAACAGGATCTTCTCCCAGTAGGTATTAGATTTGGGACTAAGTTGAGGGATCTCACAATCCACCCACCTTAGGGAATTTCGTCCCCGAAATGCCTATATTTGGCCTATTGCTAGCCCCAGCCCACTACCTTTTTGGCCCGTGAACCGGTAGCCTAGCCAACGTTTCTAGTCTTGGCCCGTTGCTAGCCCCCACCCACGACCTTTCTGGCTCGTGACCGGCAGCCTAGCGAACGTCCCTAGTCCATCCCACCATCTAACACAAAACCAGGTCGGCTCTGATACCATTTGTGGCGACCCAGCCCAAAGTGCAACGTAATGGGCCAAGTCATTTCTTTAAAATGGGTACCCCGGAAGTTAAAGATCTCTAGTCCATTCCCACTTATAAACATGATCTTCTCCCAGTAGGTATTAGATGTGGGACTAGGTTGAGGGATCTCACAATCCACCCACCTTAGGAAATTTCGTCCCCGAAATGCCTATTCTTGGCACGTTGCTAGCCTCAGCCCACGTCCTTTCTGGCCCGTGACCGACAGCCTAGCCAACGTTTCTAGTCTTGGCCCGTTGCTAACCCCAGCCCACGACCTTTTTTGGCCCGTGACCGGCAGCCTAGGCAACGTCCCTAGTCCATCCCATCATCTAACAAGGAACCAGGTCGGCTCTGATACCATTTGTAACGACCCAGCCCAAAGTGCAACGTAATGGGCTAAGTCATTTCTTTAAAATAGGTACCCCGACAGTTAAAGATCTCTATTCCATTCCCACTTATAAACAGGATCTTCTCCCAGTAGGTATTAGATGTGGGACTAAGTTGAGGGATCTCACAATGATAGTTAGTTTCACCTTCTCTGGTTTCGCTAAAAACTCAATAAAAATATATATAGGCCTGGGAAGGGATTTAATTTTATAGGCCCGAAGGTAACTTGAGGTTGATCTTGTTTTTGAAACTAGACTTAAGAGATCTCATCATAAAGGGTTATTAATCCAGCAATGATTTGATTAAATGGCCCGAGTTAAGTGGGATCTGATTTAAATCGTGTTGTAATCAATAAAATAAATCACAATAGAATAAGCAATAAACTAGGGGCGAGTCCTAAATAGACCTGGTAGAATCTCCAAGTGAGGTCACATGCCTAGGCAACGAGCTCCTACTTTGTACGTAAATAACATGACTAAATGCTAATACCTAATTCTAACTGTATGATACATGAATGAAATAGATGCTATGAAATCATTATATCATGATGAATACTATAAATACTATAATCAACATCACACAATCAACAAATGACTTAAACAAGAAAATTAACAATCCAAGCAAGATCTTCCTATCATTACTTTTAACTCAGTCACTATGTCCCAATTTCTAAACATATCCTCATTTCATGTCAATCCTCATTAAGTTCGAATAGTAACCCTAATGATGATTAATTAGCTCATTAATCCTAATTATGATATTTTACCCTTAATTAAGTTTGATCGTAATTATGCTATTCTACATCAAATTTCTATTATAAATTAACTTCCTAATGTCAATTTTTAACATCATTTGTATCATAATTAATTTCAAGATCAATTAATTCAAATTATCATTAATCCTTATCAATTCCTAATTACATAAAGAATTATTTAATCAACAGGTACTTATCACAAATTTATAAAATTTATATATTAACAAAAACCTAACAAATTCCTAGAAATTTTGAATGATATGGATAATGATGGAAATAAATTAAAAATCTAAAATTTGAGAACTGATAAGCGTCTCATAGTGATTTGTACTCGAATAGGCAACGACAACTAAGGAGTGGCTGCCACGATTGGAAATTGGCCGACAGGGAAGGATGAGGGAGCTAGGTGGGGTCTAGTTAGTTTGCTCAGGGCAATTGGCCGAAATCATGGCCTGTAGAGTGGCGGCAGCAAGCGGCGAGCTGGGCGGTCGGCTAGCAGGGTAGGAGGAGGAAGAAAGGAAGAAAGAAGGGTAGGAAAAGAGGAGAAGACTTGTTCAGGGAGGGCGCTTGCCGACGGTGAGGGTGAAGAGTGGTGACGAGGTGTGACGGCATCGGTGCTTCAAGAATAAGGCAAGGGCAGGCGGCACTGAACCGGCTAGGAGAAGGAAGAAGGTGGAGGGGGGAAGGAGGAGGCTAGGGCGATGATGGTGCTGCTAGCGGTGAGGTTGCTAGTGGAGGGAGGCTTAAGACGATGTTGCCGGCAGAGATGGGGTGATGGCGGTGAAGAGATGTCGAGGGAGAAACCGTGGAAAAGAATAGGGTTGAAGTTTGGTGCAGGGGTAGTTATGTACATAAAACTTGACTCGCACCCAATGCAAGTCCTAATAAATAAATTCTGAAAAATATAAAATAAAATATAATAAAATACTATAAAATAAAAATAATCAAGTCCTAACTTGAATGACATGTTCTAAACCTACTAACCTACCAAAAAATTAATAAATAATGTGTCCTAAGGCAATAAATGACCTAAATCTAATTCTATGGTCTATTTTGGTTCACACGTGAACCAACCGGAAAATGTTACCGATGACTGAACCATTTTCTAATCTACTTGATTTGGTTAATCCAACCCGGATCTACCCTCAGCGTCTCAAGATGGTGATGCAACATGCAAAACATGGATGAAATGCTTGGGTTCTAACGTTGTCCTACATGCATGTTATGATATGCAAACAAGTATACAAATAAACCAACAAACAAAAAGTTTAAAAGAAATATCTATTCTTAAAACAAAAACGGACAAAGTCTCCCTAAAAAGTGCAATAGGGGCCACCCAGTAAAAAACAAGCAGTATATATTTATAATAATAAAAATCCACAACAACAGTCCAAATACAATATTTTTTTTTCACATTTCCAATTATCCTTACTTTCCTCATCATATGAGTTGAATCTAAACCGCATTCCTCACATGTTCATTTCCCAATCTCTATTTTCATTCACATGCAAAATATTTACAACAATTCACAGAATATCGTTTTAACTTCATCTTCCACACAACTCAACACACATCATCCTCACCAATTACACTCGGCAAGTACATGTGTGCGCGATTTTAGTGCTGCCTCCATAGTACCGATAGTGCTCATTCCTTGCAATTGTCACCTACATGTATAATAAAGAGACGTCAATAACGAGTGTTATTGATCTATAAATATCTTATACAACAGACAGAGGAGAGATGACCCTCTCGTTGAATGAAAACCTCATTACTCTTCCTCATAGAACACTCATAAGGGCAATAATTAGGGGCCATTAACCTAGCGCAACAACATCCCCTTTCTATCTCATCCTCATCCATTGGCCACATTAAACTATCCCTTGCGAGGGGAAAATCATTCTCTTTCCTTTCAACCTTTTGCATCCTCTATATCACTCCTAGCCCTAAGTACAGAGGCTGAGTACTCTCATGCATGCACCTTCAGTATCCTTTGAAACTACAAGTCTAGACATGCGCTGCATAGTAGTACCTGTAAACTTCCTTACTTCTCCAGGTTTGAGGAACCCAAAGGTGGAGATATTAGGATCCCTCGGGAACTGAACACATGCCTTATCACAAGATATGGCCATCAGTTTTCCATTGTCTCACATCTCACTGAAAACACAAAAAACTACATGTACATAGGTCTAAATAGTGATTTCAATAAAATAGGCCAGAAGGCTTCGTGACGTGGATCTGAGTTTCAAGATGAATCTCATCCTCAAGGGTTATTAATCCGGAAATCTCATATGATTAGATGGTCCGTGTGGATTGGGATAGAATAAATCTACCACTCGACACGTTCGCTTACCTGTTAAAACAAAACATGACAAAGTATAGAAGTCAAACCAAAAGCGAGTCCTAAATAGACCTAGTAGAAGCTCCTACTCCATACCTACACTTCAAACTAAAAGCTAACACCCACTTATGATGCATACACACATCCTATACTCAGGTCCATTTCGACCCTAATCGCTCATAACTTACATAACTCAGCATGCGATTCATAAAATTGACTTGACTCGAACTAACGGTTGAATCGACTGGTCCACTAATGTAAAACTCTAACTTGAGTCACGGGTATTACATAAGGTTTACTAAAAACAAAAAAAATTGGGTATACTCTCATCTCCTTTGATAATTCATTATGTTGCTACCATACTAATGTTATCATTATATACTTAATGTAACGACCCGGCCAAAAATACAACATAATGGGCCTAAGTCATTTCTTTAAAAGTGGTTAACAAAGTTAAAGATCTATTGTTCATTCCCACTTATAAATAGGATCTTATCCTAGTAGGTATTAAATATAGGACTATGTTGAGAGATCTCACAATCCACTGACCTTAGAAAATTTTGTCCCTTGAATTTCCCACACTTGGCCCATTGCTAGCCTCAACACACATCCTTCTCTGGCCCATGATTGCAGCCTTAGCCAAAGTCCCTAGTCCAGCCTACCATCTAAGACGGAACTAGGTCGCTCTGATACCATTTTTCACGACCCAGCCCAAAGTGCAACGTAATGGGCCTAAGCCATTTCTTTAAAAGTGGTTAACCAAGTTAATGATCTATAGTCCATTCTCACTTATAAACAAGATCTTATACCAGTAGGTAAAAGATGTGGGGCTAAGTTGAGAGATCTCACACCTGGGTACTCATGACAATCATGGCTCATAACACGCGGTTAGCCTTGGCCCAACATTCGTGGTATGAGATTGACTCGACTGAAAATAATGGCAAAACTGACCTGTTCTAACTAAAAAAACCTAACTCGAGTGCGTCAATTTTATATTAACACCCCATTAACTAAGTAATTAAGTTAAATAAGTGTCATATATGTGTGTGCATGTGTTGAGGTTTTGCCTCAATTTGTGTGTCGATGCGATCCAAGGTTGATTTGTGTTCCATCTTGTGCTAAGTTGTATGCAGTGTGCTTGCAGAGTTAGGACAAAGATCTCATGCAAAACCTGTGACTTGAGCCAAAGATATCGAACTAGTCAGTTTAGTCGTTGATTCAAGTCGAATATGTTTCATGATGTGTGTTGAGTCGAGGCTAGTCGTGCGTTATGAGCGATGAGGGTCAAGTGTACCCGAGTATATATTGATAACGTCAAAAAAATGCTAAGAAATGAGTTATATCGTAGTATATAACAGTATGCCAATTATTTTTTTGAATATTTGATCCTAGAATTATTTTTAGGCCGAATAATACATTAAGACGTGTTATATAACTGTTCGGATGGATTATTAGTTATAGAACATGTTATTTTGATGTTATTGAGTGTATTATATTTTATGATATTTTTCCATATTTTTTTATGTTTTTTTAAATTTATCAGGAGCTAGTTATTTTTTTGACTTAAGTCGGAGTCGAGTCAACTTTTAATTACGAGATTGACACCCAAAACTTTCCTCATGAATTTTTTCCCTCTCTCCCTAATCGCCGCCCTGACACCACCGCCGACACCACCTTTGGCCGCTGCACCACTACTGATCGATGCTGCCGATATTCGCTAGAGCTTTGTCGAGCCGTCCCACACCTTCCCAGCTGTCGCTGGCCTCCACAACGCGACAAAGCCACTTGCACGCACCCTGCTCCCGACGCCAACTCCACAGCTGGCTGCGCCGCTCAACCGTCATCGTTTCGTCAGCCTAGACAACCCTCCCCTACCCTGCACTGCCATTGAGATAGGTCCAAGAGTCGATCGAGCAAGCCCAGGCGTCAAACCGACCCGAGGCATTTGCCACCACCCTTGTAACACCCCAATTTTGGTTCACCTAAGAACCGAATCAGAAATGTTACGATCGAGTCGAGTCATGTTAAAAGTTGTCGGTCGGTACGACATGATCGATGAAATAGATCGAAACAACCTTCTTGGCGTCATGAGGATGAAAGACATTGTTAAATATGCATCAAACACGTCAAATATAAATAAAAACAATAAAGTTAATAACTGCGTTGAGCTCAAGTGTGTGTAGTGTTTATCTGTTCTCCCACCAAAGTCGACTCAGGATTTGCAAAACCTACATATATTATATGAAAAACGTCAGTAACGAATGTTACTAGTCCGAAAAATGACTAATACAATCTGACAAATGGGTATTCCATTACCCACAGAAAGTTATGAAACTTCAAGATTGCATCACACTGGGCGGTAAGCAAACATACTTAAGCAATTGTTGGCTCGCATGCACGTGCTCATAATTATATTCATACATACATACAATGAATGTGCCCTCACACCTTCCATATCACCCGCCACGGTACTCGAGTGGTAAAAGGAACAGTTAAGTTAGTACCACATATTCCAAAAATATGCTACATTACGCAGTACCATCATACACCGCACTACCTCATGGTTTGAAGGAGCACTAGTGCGATTTATACATATCTCCATACCACTCACTCTCTTATTCGTGAAATCTGTAAAAAATGCATATACTTATATAATTGGCTTAAGGAAGAGGCTTCTATTATACATTTCTGGAGCTTCAGTTCGAAAACCAACAAGGGATCACATCCTTATAGTTTTATTAAACATGCGTAGAAAATACGGCTAAATGACTCGACATCGGAGGGATCCGATAAAATACTGCCGATGCCGCCCTATGTATAAAACACGATAGAAGTCAACACGTAAGGAGTCAAGCACAGAGGGAGAGTCCTATGGACCAGTAGTCCAAGCTCTGAGTGTAACACCCCAAATCCGGTCCAAGCTCGTGAACCGAACCGGCATGTTACAGGCCCCGGTTAGGTCGGCTAACCCGAACCCAACTCGCGCGGATCTAATATCGGCGTCTTAAGATGAAGATATTACTCGTCATGCATGGATGAATGCACAAAATCCTAACATGATACTACATGGATGACATGCAAACTAAATTACACACCATCACAATTACGATCAAAATCGATGAAAATTCTAAAATAAAACGGACAGAATTTCCCCTAAAAGTGCAATTAGGGTCACCCTGTCAAAATACTATATATAAACATATATGCAAACATGTATCTATACATCACGCAACTTCATTCACACAATCTGTCATCGTGTCTTAGCATTCAATCATGTCACATCATCATATCTTATCATCATCTCATGACATTCAATCATATCATACCATGTCTTAGCATTTCACAACATCCGCAATATAATAGTATCATAAACAAAATATAACCACTCAATCGACTGACATGTGTGCAAGCGACAACAATGCTCCTCCGTCCAAGCTGGCTCCTCCAACTCGTGATTATTACCTACATATAGTATAAAGACACGTCAGTAACAAGTGTTACTGGTCCAGAAAATAAAATAACTATAACAAGCTGGCTATGAGAGCAAACTCTCATATGAAAGAAAACATCATATACTCCACGTGAACACTCTGAAGGGCACTACTGAGGAGCCACTGGGCTGCAGACCCGGTAGCATCCTGATCTATCTGGTACTGTGCCTCTCACGGCACTTCTTTTTCAGTACTTCACATAAAACTTTATCCTAAGCCCTCTCCGAACCTCCATATTACTCCTGGCCTTGAGCACGAAGGCCGAGCACTCTCAGGCAGTCGCCTTTAGTACCCTTTGAACCACAAGTCCGGACATGCACTGTACTAAACAGTACCCGTAAACCTCCACGTTCTCCGGGTGTGAGGAACTCAAACGCGGAGTTGTCAGGATCCCTCGGGAATGGAACAGTCCGCTGGCACTAATCCAGAGCCCGCTTTGACTGTCACGGCATCCGCTCATGGTACGTGTAGTCGGTTTCTCCATCTCTCGTCTCACTGAAAATGCGAAAACTACATATATATATATATATAGGGCTGGGTAGGGATTTATATAATAGGCCCAAAGGCAACTTGTGGTGGATCTTGTTTTCGAAATCATCCTCGAGGGATCTCATCCTCGAGGGGTTATTAATCCGAAAACTGTTCGGTTAAATGGCCCGAGTTAAGTGGGATCCAATAAAACGCCACTTAACCCGTCCTGCAAATAATAAAATAAACATACAATAGAAAAGAGCGTAAAACAGAGACGAGTCCTAAACGGACCTGGTAGAAGCTCCAAGCGTGTCATCGCGCCTAGGCGGCGAGCTCCTACTCCGTACCTACACATCAAAACTAAATACTAACGCCCGCTAACTAAATGATGCATCAAACGCAATGAACATCACACACAATTCAATCATCAACATCCAGCAACAGTTAAATAATCATAAATGTTAATAATTCTAACTCATCCTACTCATACCAATTTTATTATGTTTTTCTAACTTATATCGTGATCCATTATCATGCTCCGACTCGATCTACCTCATTAGATCACTTAACATTTACCTATTACCAATCATATCATACATATCATTACTTCTTTCATGCTCAGACTTTTATCATGGGAATCAATCAATCCTATCATGCTGTGCTAACAATCATCGATTTCAATCCTATCATGCTATGCTAACAATCATCAATTTTAAATAACTAACTCAGAGGTAATTATACCTCACGTCATCGACAATCGACGATGACTAGGGTTTCGTCGAGCATCTCGGAGCTCGAATCCGGCGCTCGTCGGCGTCCAAAGTCGATCAGGTTCGACTGGATAAACTCCGCGGAAGATCTGCCAAATTCCTGCAAATCTGGTTTTCCGGAGGGTTTTCGGCAGTTCGGTTTTCCGGCGACAGTTGCCGGCGGCGTCTACTAGCCGGAAAGTGGTCATAT